>KE747844.1:600000-871975 GCA_000465215.2 Pyrenophora seminiperda CCB06 | reverse complement strand
GGGGGAATGAAGGGGGGAAGGGAAGGGAAGGGGGAAAGGAGAAAAGAGAATGAATGCAAGAGTGGGTATTGCTAGGTCGTATGTTATTTGGCCCAAGAAACCTCTGCTTGTCTGGATGGGCACAACGGCCTTTTTTCCATGTATTGTTTTCCTTCTGTGTTACTCATCGCATAGATAAGTAAGAAGTAAGGTGTCTTGATACACCAGGATTAGATCAAAATTCGGCTAATCGAAGACATCAACTACTATCAACTGGAAATATACACGTGTATGAAATTGAATTGGAGCTTATCCTCCATCGTCAGAGCATGACCCAATCTTGGGCATTATTAGTTTGCACACCTTTGTCGGCCATGCTAGCCACATTCTCAATATGCACGCATCCTTCACCGCTATCCGCATCCTGTCCATGCTTCTCCTGATACTCCTCCTCCTCCTTCTGATCCTTCTCCTGCCCACCACGTACCCGTACCCACCACTTTCGCACCCCCACGCACGCATCCACCACACCCCAAAACACAACAAAATTCGTCTGTCTCACCACGTAAGGAAAGAGGCCGTAATTCACCAACCTGTTCAGAAAGCTGTTTGCGGAAAAGAAGCCTGCAGGCCTCTGATCGTAAAGCCGTGTTTCCTTAGTCCACCAAGTTCCATCAGGACGGAGAAGCGAAGTGGGATTAACCACGCGACGTATCACGTAGTTCAGACAAGCTTGACTCGTGCCAAACCCCACAATTTGCAGCATCGCCAGCCAAAAAGGCCTTGTCCAGAATACTCTCGCTCTAGGGTCGTCGACGATGCGGTACAAGTAAGCCCTTGGAAAACGGGCGACTCGACCCGTCCCTTCGATGCCGGCGATGCTGCAGTCCCTCAGCAAGGCTATTTCTTCTCGCAGCGTACTCGGGTGGTCCTCGTATCGTGTGAAGTAAAGGCGGTAGAATTCCACTTCTGAGAGCGCGAAGAAGGTGAGGGCGAAGTGGACGGCTTTTTGCTGTGTGGGGGTGTAGCTGGTAGCTGGGTTTGAGAGATGGCGGCCGATCAAGTGGGAGACTCCTTCGAGGCCCATGAGGAGGATGGCTGTGACTGCGATGTAGAGGGGGCTCCTCGGGATGGCTGGTGTAGAGTCGACGTGGGGGTGGCTGAGGAAGAGGACCAGGACGGTGAATATGATGACGGCGATGGTTGCGTTTACAGCGGCTGTTTGCTCTGTTACTTCGAGGAGGGAGACTATGAGGACGCAGCAGATTATGTGGAGTAGGTAGCGGCGCTTGGAAATGTGTGGTTCGTTTGGCGTGCGGAAAGCACGGTTCGGTTGGGGCGTCATTGCGCTGAAGATGCTCGTCGATGCCGTAGAGTATCTGTGTGTGTGTGGATATAGTCTGAGCAAAATATGAGGAAAGATTCTTGCATACAGAAAGTGATGCTGCACTTATGTACCTAGCCGGGATGGTGACGTGACGTACCAAGGGTAAACGGGACTGAGCATACAACTATGGATGGCTAGTTACCAATCCATTGTCTGGGTCGCTTCTTGACCACAAAAGGGTGGTTTTATTTTTTAAGGCTTCGCATTTACTGGTACCATACCAGGTTACCGGCATTTTGCTACCCGCACTTTCCCAAAATCGTGCAACGCCCCCCTCATTCTTTCCTACTTCGAACAGAAACTACACATCCCTCAGGAACGGTCAACTTCTTTCTCTATACTCTCGGCCTACTCAGCGAGAAGAATGTATCAAAGGAAAAAGATAACAAGAAGACAACACCCGACGTGAGTTGTGAGTGTGCAAATCGCTCAAGTGAGGAAATCCGTCACTGCATGCATGCATGCACGCACTCCCCCCCGCATATGAGAACTAGAAAAAAAAATTACTTCTTCATGAACATCTTCAGTATGCATATGCATTAAACTACCTGCATTGTGAGATTAACCACCTTTGACTGACTAACTAGTCGACAAAAAGGTGAGGATCCAGATATTTCAACTAGTGTTGAGGAACCGACAAGTCCGGAGCAAGAAGGCGAGTGAGTGGGTACAAAGTAAACAGGAGAAAGTAGGCGGTTTGATGAGTGGGAGTGGAGTGGAAGAGCTTGGTACATGTGAGATTGATTGATTGAGTAGGTCATGTAGGTAGCCTACATCCATAGTCACAAGCATTCGGCAATACAGTAACTAGTTAAGTTATCACCTGACTGACTCTTTGAGACAAAAGATGTGCATTAGACTCATGTGCACACAACTTGCCCTGCCGCCAAAACGGACCCAACCCAGTTGGGCCCATTATTCCTTCACACTAATAAGGGACAAAACAATCTCAAGGACCAAAAAATGTTGAAACTTTGTTGATTTGTTTGATTATCAATCATCTCTCCCATCTTCTTCTTGTTCTTTGTATCCCGTACTCATTAAATAAAAAGACAATATATAGACATGTTCTCATCACTCTCACATGGTGCTGCTCACCAAGCAGCTCCATGGCCCCCAACCTCTTCTTCTTCTTGTATTATATAAATGTACCAATCCAAATACACATGCACAATGTCCAACGGCAGCTGCGGCTACGCTCCTTCTAAGAGCCACCACCAGCACCAACATTACTACTACTAACCGTCCTCTTCCACCCGCCCCACCCCCACCCGCCTCCCGCCCCACTCGCCGGCTCCTTTGGCATGGGACTCGGCGTCACAGCTGGCGTTGTGCCCGCCGTGGGCGTAGCAAAAGGACTAGTTGCATTACTGCCAGATGCCTGATTCTGGCCACTCATGACGCGCTTCATGCCTTCGAAGCGAGAGCGCAGCTCCTCGAGTTCCTGGCGGGCCACGGCTTCGGCCGTCTTTGCGTTTACCAGCTCCAGCAGCAGGGCTTCGCTGTCGGCGGGGGCATGGTTATCAGTCGCGAGGACGGATTGCGTTAAAAGAGATGAAGAGCGCTTGGCGTATGACTGCGATGGGTATGCGCGCTCGGATTTTTGCGAGGGCGTGCGGCCAAGTCGGAGTTCGCGTAGGCCGCCGCTCACGCTGTCAGACGTCGTGGAACGGGACAGCGAAGGAGGCGTATCGGGTGTGTTGTTATCGCCTCCGGACCAGGAGGTGGCGGCGGATTGTTTGCGCGACATTTGGCGGAGCTCTTGTATCATCTTTTCTTGCTTTTGCGACTGGTTGTAGCTGTCTTGCAGCCGGTGGCGTGTGTCCTTTAGCGCATCCCGTGCGATTTGCAGCTCAGCGTCGCGGTCACTAAGGTCACGGGCCAGGGAATTGGCACGGAGTGTTTCACTGGTGAGTTGTTCCTTTATTCGGGAAATGTTCTCGCGCAATAGTTGCTTGGTTTCAAACATGCTCGAGGGACGGTGGTGCAGCTCTTCAGCGGGGAATCGCGATTCCAGCGTTGACACAATCTCCGTAGCTTCTTCTGTCAGAGCGATGGTGGCCTTGTCTTCTCGCGAGACATCGGTTGCAGCGGTGATTGTGGTTCGTCGTCGCGATGAGCGTGTCGAGGGTACGGCGAGTGTTGGCGTCTTCTTTCGGACCTTGTCTACTACTGTGCGCACAATGCGGTGATCCTCAGTGCGGTCCTCACGTTGCTTTTGCAACGCCGCCTCCAATTCACTATTTTGTCGCTGCAGCTGGCTAACAGACATGAGCAGCTGCTCAATCTGATAGTGCAAGTCTCGGTCTCTTGAGGATAGTCCCATGGCGACTGATCCGTGGCCAGATTTTACCGACATGGCGTCGCCATTGGATGCGCGCGAAAGATCAGTCATGGCGGTGCTAGCAGTCGCAGCCGAACTGTCGGATTCTGCAGTCGAGTTGAGTGTTGAAGCCAGACTCTGTTTCGAAGCTGAGCGCCTTAGGAAGCTGACGGGCCGCGAAGGCGCGGAGAGACCCGGGCTGAGTGAAACCGATTTAGTCGAAGAGTTGCTTGGGCCCCAAAGGCGCCCCAGAAACGATGTAGCAGATTTTTGGACCTGTTGCTTGGACGACTCCTTCTCCTGGGCCTCCTTGTACTGTTGCTCCAACCCCTGCAACCTTTCGCGCGTCACATCATTTGTGAAACCAACAAAATCACCGACCAATTCATCCGCTGACCCCGCGTTGCGGCCATAGGGATCCCAGAGTTGGCGGCCGAGCAACAATTGCATTACGTCTTCGAATTCACTTAGCGAAAGTAGCTTTTGTTCGTTGCGCTTCATGAGCGCAAGCGCGACGCGCATAATGGTCTCGGACGCGCCCTCGGCAAATAAGACGTCGTAGATGCGAAAAAGCATGGGTAGTGGGCACGTGACTGCGAAAAAGGACAGAAACCATTGCGACAGATAGGCCGACTCTACGCCAAGGGTATCGAGATGTTGAGCCAGCTGTGGCATGTGCTGGTGGAGCAGCTTCTGGAACTGGAAAATGCGGAGATGAAGGCCCGATAGATCGGGAAGAAAGCATGAGCGTAGATCGTAATCTTCCATGAGTCTAGAAATGTCAGTCGATGTCAGGCCATACGAGCAAGAAATGCGTACCTGACGAGCACGCAAAAGGCCTCCTTGTCGCCCATTTGCATTAGCAGTGGGCCGACCAAGAAGCCCAGACCCTGGCAGTAGCCGATCTTGTGGTCATACAAGCTAAAGCACTTGAGCACGCGTCCCAGCATCTTCTGCCCCTCGCCCTCAGGGTCCTTGAACATTTCGACACCCGGGAAGCTGCGGCCCAGATCCTTGTTGATGGTGTTTTCATATGGGCTCGATTCGCCGCAGAGGGTCTCGTATTGGTCCTCGATGAGCTTTTCACGCGAGCCTGCAGCGCTCTGCCATACAACACCCCGCAGCGGCGGTGGGATGCCTCCGCGGATCTTGTTGAGGCAAAGCGTGGGCAGTCGGTGGACGGTCTGTGGGTAGTCGCGTACGAGGGCAGCCCAGAATTCGAGCTCCGTCATGGGCGGGGGCGAGGGGAGCTGTGAGAAGCGCATTTGGGACGTGTCATCCGCCACGAGGCGCTTGAGGTGGTTGAACGAAGGCGGTCGCGACTGGCTGCGGGCACGCGAAACTTTGGTGTTGGCTTTGCTGTTACTCATAATGGCCTCGTTTTCTTGTTCTAGTCGTGCAAGCAGCAAGGCCATGGCCTATTATCAATCAATTAGCATCTGCTGAGTTTGTTGAGCTGCTAGGGCAGACACCATACCTCTTCCTCGCCCTCTGGCTCCTGCTCCTCCTTTTTCTCCAGCTCGGCCCAGTCGACCTCTTCGCTCTTGCCCGAGCCATTGCTGTTGCTCCTTCTCTTGTTATCCGTCTTGGGCGACACGGCAGCGTCCGTGTCATGGACCGAAATGGTTGGACTCGCGGGGGTCGGGATTTCAATGCTCGTCTGGCTGTTGCGGCGTCCAAAGGCGTTGCGTATCTCGGCAGAGTTTGTGCGCGACGAAGCTCTCCGCTCCTCGACAATGATGGTGGGGCGAGTGGCTGATTCTCTGCCAGTCTGCTCGTCTTCTCCCGTCTTTTCACCCATATCGGAAAGAGGCACAGTCACCATGCTGTCGGTGGCTACGTGTGTCCGGGACCTCCTTTCTGTGCTTTCCTCAACCTCCATCTCAACCTCGGCCTCTAGATGTTTTTGGGCGGCCTCCATATTGGCCGTGGAGACCATGTCGCCTACCAAGGCCGTCTCGACTTGTACTGTACTGGTCGACATTTCAGTGGCGTATCATGCAGCAAGCATGTGCAGAGCAGTTTTGTGGATGCTCAAATTTGCGTTTTCACAACAGAGGCTCAATGGTGGGCGCAGTGTTTGTGTCGGTAACGCGCAAACGACACTGGCGTCGAGAGCGTTTCAAACGAGTGTGGAGTTGGGGTAATGGACCAGGGAACAGCTGCTACTGTATACATGCGCAGTCACAACGCGTAAGAAGCTGACTGTTTGGGGGCACTGGGGGGTGAATTGGCGTTGGGTCAGATGAAATGGCGACTACAGTACACGGCGGCGTAATCACACGGTACACAGCGACTGTAGAGCAAGGTGCAGCAAAAAAAGAGGCAGGTCGGCCATGGCCGTGTTGGTCGGACTTGGTCGAAAGGAGCATCAGGAGGCCCTCCCGACTCGGCTCTTTACGCTACCAGGGCTAGCACGTCTTATCGCGAAGGCGGTCAGGGTCGAGGGTCCACTTTGCCTTGCTACTTCATTTGCGGCTGGACCAACAGCTGCGCCAGGCCCCCGCACCCCAAGTACACCGGCCCTCTTGACGGCTGTTCACTGGCCCCACTATTATTATGCCCTCGTCCACTTGTCACTTGTACTGCTTTTGCGACCAGGCACACAGGCACACTCAGGCACACACACACTCACTGATGTCATGACAGCGCTTGCACGAGCGTGCGCGAGCCGCATATGTTTTGTGTTTTGTGTATCGTTGCCCAACAACATGACATGAACAACATGACATGAACAACATGAACGAAAGCCATAACGGCATGGCATAGGCACCCACCCAATCACCATGCTCTGCTCCGCATTTTCTCCTCCAACCGCTGTTCGCATCGCAATGCATTACTTGCAACGCGCCCAAGACGGCCTTGATCCTCCTCGCTAATGCACACGCGGTACGGAAGAAGAAAGGTTGCTGTCGACTATCCCCGGGCCACTGCATCCTTCAACCCGCGTCTGCACTCTTTACTCTTTGCACGCTGACCGCTTCTTTCACCAACCAACCGCCAACTTGCTGCCCAGGATGCAGTTAATGTGTACGGAGTAAATCGTGATGGACGGTCGAGTCTAGACTCTGTGCGTCATGTGATTGCACGGCCCACGACTGACCGACGGGCCGCAACTAGCGATCTGTACGGAGTAAACGCTCTCGTATCTGCGTTCACGCGCGCGCGCCCTCATTGCGTAGTCTGAAAAAATCCTGCTGTTGCTTAGGTCAGCTGACCTGCGAGTGTTGGTTATGCGCTGCGCGTTGCATGTATGTATAAAGCTGTTTCAGTTCAACTGTAGCAGAATGAGTATTCATGACGCCATGTGATTCGCAAGGTTACAAAGCTCGGTATAGATGCCGGCAGTCGAGTAGGCGCGTCATGCAGTTGGCGGTACCTGCATGTAGTTAGTTGTCAGAAAACCACATGGTCGTTCCTGGAGTGGTCGCATGGCTAACCATAGCACATGTTACAATTGTTTAGCTTAATGTACACCGGATACATGTAACTACACCGTATACATTGAAAATATTACAATATACTAAGCACACGTGCAATTGTTTAGATTAATGTACACCGTATACATACAAAATCTTACAACATACTAGTAGTACGTGGTATATTTATCATGCCTTGCTCTCCTTTAGTCTTCTTATTCCCATTTTCGCATTATTCACTCCCTCGGCAAACTTGATCTTCTTGGCCAAACTTGCGGCCTCTTCATACTTTTGCCTTGCCTCGTCCACTCTGCCTTGCATTTCAAAGAATTCGCCTAGATTATGTGTCGCGACAGTGCAGCCAACGTCACACTCGTCCGTCCGATCTGGTGCCTTGACTTGTGCAGCGTGGGCGAGAGCTCTTGTTGCCCATGTGCGTGCTTGGTCGATGAGGAGTGCACGAGGTGCCGAGTTGTTGACGGGAAAATCGGTAGGCGCAGACGAGAGGGTGGGAGCAGAAGACGAGGGGGGTGTTTGTTGGGCGAGGCATGTGGATATGTTATTCACTAAAGCTGTTAGTATAAATGACAAGATTATGCAAAAACACTCACTAAGTACAACGCTGTGGCATGAATTGGGCGGGCATAGCTGTAATGCCTTTACAAATAGTGGCGTAGCTAGGTAGTGCGAGTCGAATTGCTCATAGTGTGTTGCAAGAGCTGGCTTGTTAGCTGACTTTCATGAGTTTTGAGGGTCGATACACACCTTCGAGCGTACCGCCCATTTCTTCGTCATTCATCCACGGCCCTTCGCCCTCCTTGAGACCTTCTGTCTCCCGCCGTTGCTGTTCCTTCAGCGCACTCTCCACCGCCTCGACGAGCCGCTTCTCCCCATTTTCCGGCTCATTGACATATTTCACGTCGTATAGCTGGCCAAGCTTGAGGTTGATTTGCACCATGTTCTTCTTGACCCTGCTTCTATTGCCATCTGTCCAGTGTTTGTCTGAGAATTCATCGACCCAGCGCTGGCAATCATTGCGCATGATCTCCAAGACATCGATGGCCAGACTGTAGTATCCTGCATCCTCGAATAGTGCAGCAATTGTGTATTTGACGCCCATGATTTCGTCGCTAAAGGGATCCATGCCCAGTTCGTCGGCGAGGGCCAGCGCTTGCCGAAAGTGCTTGTTGGCTTCGCGTATATCGAGCCATTTGCCACGGCTGTAGAATAACGCTCTTCGGAGCTTCTTCGCGACGGGTTCAGGGAAGTTATGGTACGGTTTTATAATGACATTTTTGTAATACCACGGAATATAGAAGACGCAGATGCCCGAGACGAGGACAATCCTACAGGATTAACCACGTGATAATTGATGGCTGGATAGGAAGACATACATGCTAATTGCAAAGGGAAACATTATCGGGCTCCTGTGGAACTGCTCTCTAAACTGTTCTCGCATCGTGGAGCGATGGCGCCGGGCTAATTGCTGCTGTACTGGCCGCCATGATTTGGTGGGCTGGAATGCGCATTGAGCAAACGGGCTTTGCGCTTCGCAGCGTACAAAGGCGCCTATCCGGGGCGCTGTTCGGGGGACCGTCCTGAACATGGTGGTGGTGGAGGGGCTTCACGGGTGCATGACGACCTAGACGAACTTTTAGTGTCCGTCGCGTGCAGTGCAGTCTCGCGTGGAGCTGAGCGTCAATGTCGCCGCCGCATGACGTAGCCAATCATCAACGCGCCGCATCCATCGCGACTGCCATGCTCTCAGCTACGACATACAGGCATGTCTTAACATGTGCGGTCGATACGTCTTGGCCTTGGTGAGTTTGGTCGTTTTTGTCAGCTTCTAGCAGCTAACAAGTCAGCGGCCATCCGAAGTCCGCCAGCAACTCGAGCAGTCGCAAATGCCCGTAGAAGAAGCACCCAATGATGACGACGTCCGCCAAAGCTACAACTTTGCCCCAGGCTATCACGGCCTCGTATACCGAGCAGAGGGCTCAGAGGATGACAAGAACATAAAATACAAATTACAATCCATGCAATGGGGTCTCGTGCCGTTTTGGACCAAACGCAACCCCGACTATGGAAGCAAGCTCAAGACGATCAACTGCCGCGGCGATTCCCTCGTGGAAGACCGCGGCATGTGGACCACGATGAAGAAGAAGAAGCGGTGCATCATTGTGGCCCAGGGCTTCTATGAGTGGCAAAAGAAGAATGGGGGCAAAGAAAAGATTCCGCACTTTGTCAAGCGTCAGGATGGCCAGCTCATGTGCTTTGCCGGGCTGTGGGATAGAGTTCAGTTTGAAGGTACGAGTCTTGCCTTTTGGGATAGCGTGTACTGACAGCAATAGACTCGGAGAAGGAGCTCTTCACGTATACCATCATCACCACCGAATCAAACAAGCAACTCAAGTTTTTGCACGACCGCATGCCTGTAATCTTCGATAATGGCTCCGATGCTATCCGAACCTGGCTCGACCCAAGTCGCACAGAATGGAACGACGACTTGCAGTCGCTCTTGCGACCCTTTGACGGCAGACTAGAGTGTTATCCAGTCAGCAAAGACGTTGGCAAGGTTGGCAACAACTCGCCATCGTTTCTCGTGCCTATCGATAGCGCGGCCAACAAGAATAACATTGCCAACTTTTTTGACAGCCCAAAAAAGCGATCCGTCAACAAAACGGAGCGTGACGTCAAGATTGAGCACGAGGATGAAACCCGTGCGACGACAGACCGCATCCAAGGAACCGAAGACAATGCTCCAATGCCCGTTCCACAGACCAAAGCCATCAAACGAGAGCACGACGACGACGACGAGTTCAAATCGCCGAACAAACGTGAAAGCAGTAATGCGGCTCCGAGTTCTGCAAAAAAGTCCAAGAAGCAGGGGACCAGGAGCGCCACGAACAACGGTAGTGCAGCAAAGTCGATCAACGACAAGGGATCACGGAAGATTACGGCCTTCTTTACCAGCAAGTAACATGTACGGATTTATTCCAGCATGTCGGGTCCGGTAAAGGGGCATGGTACAATACATCGGATGAATTGGCGGTGAGGAATGCCGCCATCACTCAGGAACAGGACGCGGCTTGTCGGTGCGGAGAAGCAGCCATGGAGATGTCTGACGTGATGGATATAACGGTCGTCCCTTACAGAATTTAGGGCGCCTGATGGCCTAAAATGCGCGAGCATCTACTAGGAGTATGGGTTGGCCACGTTGTGTGAGTAGGCCGCGCTTCCGTCCGTTGCCCCGCGCTAACGGCGGGGATGGGCGACGGGCCGTTTAGCGGTTGTGAAATCGACAAAACACCATCGATTCTGCCTTCTCTTAGAATTGCAGTCCTGCGCGATGCATCCTACACTCACATCTAAAAGGCCCACATCTGCATGTTAGAAATGCGCCGACCAGGGTCAATCGATATGACATTATTTCTGCACGGTAATCAGTTTTCAAATCCCTGATCCATTTGACCTGCAACTTTGTCGTTGCTTGCAAAATCATTATTTTGGAGTCATAAGTGTGCGACGAGAGGTTTGCCAGAGAGGCTTGCCAAGCCGGTGCGTGAACTTTACCGCTCCAGCGTCAGCCTTTGCGCCTTCTTTCCCCTCACCATGGTCTCCAAAATGGCATCCCTCATGGATCTGGTGACGCAAAACCAGCCGCACTTTCAAACACGTCAAGCGCTTCTCGTAATTGGCCTGCAAAACGACTTTTGTCAGCCTAGTGGCCGCCTTCCGGTCAATACCAGCACCGGCTTTCTCGAGCGCATCGAGACACTGATTCCCAAGTTTAGAGAGCTCAGCGGCAATGTGATTTGGGTTCAGACGCTGTATGAAACTGACCGAATCGCGACTGGAGCAGACACCGGGGAAGGAGATGCGCTTGTTGTGGGCGGGCTCATTGATGGCGACGAGAGCGGCACAGAGGCTGGTGACGAAGACATAGCAAAGGAAGCAGCCTTGTTGCCGGCACAATCACGATCATCAAAACACAAGCAACGCGCCCTCGACCTGCTAAAGCGCGTATCGGCGCGAAGAAAGACGCTTCCAAAGGAGATTGCAAAAGCCTCGGTCGAAGAGGACGATGAGCTGTTTTTGTTAAAGAGCGAAAACCGGACGCCAGCATGTGTGCCAGGTACAGATGGTGCTGAGTTTGCAGATCCCTTTGCTGGGCAAATTCGACGCCCGGCAGACAGTGTCATCAAGACAACAAACTACTCAGCATTTCAAGGTACAAATCTTTTGATGACGTTGCGTGCAAGGCTGGTTACCGAACTCTTCATATGTGGATGCATCACCAATGTGTCTGTGCTTGCAACTGTCATTGATGCAGCGAGACATGGTATCAAGATTTGTGTGGTGGAAGACTGTCTGGGGTTCCGCAAGGAAAATCGACACGACTTGGCTTTGAAGCGCATGGACGAGTTCTTCGATGCTTACTTGGTCAATAGCGAGGAAATCTTGAAAAAGGAACCTCTGCTGACGCCTAAACCCCCAACGAAACCTAGAAAGGATGATGAAAAGGCTCTTGAGTCAGCCATGGGGTCAATGTCGCTCGGTGAGGCCAGTCAATCGAAGACTAAGGAGGCTGAAAATGAGTTGAAGACTGCAAATGAGCGTGGTGCAGAGCCTAGTGACAAGGAGTTTTCCGACTTGCTAGTAAGGGGTGCCCAGCTATCCGTAGAGGAACAAGAGCCGAAGCCGCAACTCGTAAAGACGAAAATTAGAATGCGGACCGGAAAGATGAAGAAGAAGAAAAAGGTCAAGGAGGGAGAAGTCAAAACGAGTGAGCCTGCGACGACAAATTCAACTGATGTAACGCCTATGGCATCTCAACCTCAACCAACACCACAGATTGTCAAGGCAGGAAGCGTGATTGATTTGAGGGAAAATGAAACCAAGCAACATGCCCTAAAGAATGCAGTTTCGGTGCCAGCCTTGTCTACCAGGGGCGAAGAAAGGGAAAAGAATCGACTATCAGACTTTTCCGATCGTGTGCGCCTGTCGTTAGCAAGAGCGCCAAAGTCGGATGAGTCGAAACGTGGATCGCTAGTGTCGACCAAGGCAGCATCAACCACTTCCAAGCTCGAGGATAAGATTTCTGTAAAACAGGAAGAAACAGCTTCCGCAAAGGCAGCCCCGGTTACCGAAATTACACCACACGAGCCCGAAATGGCCGAGACACCCAACAAAAAGACGTCCAAGATACCATCGCTTGCCAACCTGCCTGTACTAGGGCCTGGAGATGCAATCGCAGAGGGTGACTCGCGCATCATCTACGATTTCTTCCCCGCCGACCTTGTACACCCCTCTGATCCTTCCAAACCGCTGAAGGACTTGATCTTCCTACAGCTCTACAATGAAGTACGATGGCAAAAGATGCTCCACCAGCAAGGCGAGGTGCCACGTCTAGTATGCTGCCAGGGCGAGTTTGGAGAGGATGGCTCAATGCCTGTATACCGCCACCCAGCAGATCAAACCCTACCCCTCCTACATTTTTCGTCCAAGGTGCACGTTGTACGGAAGCAAGCCGAGAAGCTCGTCGGTCACCCGCTGAATCACGTCTTGATTCAGCTCTACCGCTCCGGCAACGACTTTATATCTGAGCACTCTGACAAGACGCTCGATATTGTCCAAGGCTCATCGATTGTCAATGTTAGCTTTGGGTCCCAGCGCACAATGCGACTTCGGACCAAAAAACCCCAATCCACCCCCGACCAATCGGACACTGCACAGGACCAAACTACTCAACGCACAACCCAACGCGTACCCATGCCACATAATTCCATGTTTGTTTTGGGCTTGGACAGTAACTCCAAGTGGCTCCACGGCATTCAGCCCGACAAGCGCCTATCAACCGAACGCAGTGCCTCCGAAACAAGCTACAACGGCGTCCGCATCAGCCTCACCTTCCGCCACATCGGCACTTTCCTCGATGCCAAAGAGTCTACGATCTGGGGCCAGGGCGCAACTTCCAAAACGGCTCGCGACGCAGCCGATGTCATCAACGACAACGATGAAGAGGCAAAACGCATGATCACGGCCTTTTCCCGTGAAAATCACCATGCGGATTTCTCATGGGAAAAGCACTACGGCTCCGGCTTTGATGTTTTACACCTGCACTCTCCACCACCCGACATGCCCCTACTCTTCGCTTCCAACAATCTAATCGAAACCAACCAAGTCATGATTGCCCTTGCCGAAACAAAAATCCCATACACGCTTATTGAAGCCCCGCAGCTAGACTTGACCTATGAAATCGACCGCCAAGTCACATTTCGTGACAACGACACACACCACACGGAGACCCACATGTCGTCTTCTATTCTTTTGTATATAGACCGCTACCACTCGCTCGACACATCGGCCGCGTCAAACCCCGTAACAGCAAATGCATACCCCGTTATGCTACTCACTGCAGGCATTATCAAAGCATGGTCGAATCGAAAGGTGCCCGGGTATGAAAATGAATTGCAGAATTTGGTCATGAGGCTAGAAGAGGAGACCAGAGTGCTGGGAGGACCCTTTGTAGCGGGCAAACGGTTTAGTATTGCAGATTGCTATGTTTGGCCCGTTGTGCATGTTTTGTTGGGAGAGTGGGAGGGGTGGGATTGCGAGGCCATGGCAGGGCTGGAGGAGTGGTATAGAGCTTGCTGGAGGAAGAAGGGGTGTGTGAAGAAGGTTTTTGAGAAACTGGCCGAGAGGGAGGGTGGGACATAAGTAGTCTTTGGTTGATCTTTTAGACAGCGGCCAGGCATGTCTCGTGGTCTTTCAAGTTTAGTTTTTTTCGTTGTTCAGCAGCACAGGGTATATAATATATTGTAGCGTCTCTCTAACGTCACATCAGCTGGTATGTTTACGGTTTTAACAGCACAGCACAGGGTATATATATTGTAGCGTCCGTCCCCCGCTGTCACATCAGTTGGGATGTTGACTATTTTAACAGCTTCACAGCCATGATCGAGTCCAACATTCCCTTTTTTTTTGTTTGTTGAAATATAACTGTATACTCGTCCCACGACTCATAGGGCGTAGACGATGATATTTTTGGTAAAACTGTACTATGTTCTTGATTTCGGTGTGTTTTTTTTTCACAAACATGCTTTTCCTTTATGAGCACTTTGATATATACACAGCGTTTAGAAGAACGGCCAGCAGGCATATAATGGATGCAGCTCAAAATCTCAGTCACCACAACCATCGGTGGTGACCTGAGCTATCTTCAAGAGAAAACATATACTGGCTATGCCTTGTGTCATTTTTTGGCATGGAAGCCCATCAATCTGATGCCTTCCGCATCGGAAAGTGTGGAGAAGTTTTTTTAGTTTCAAAGAGAAAGCAGAGAAAAACATTGACGTTTAAAACATTGTGTTTTAAAAAAAAACACATTACGCAGATCCCTTGTTTGTTCTTTTCGAGAGAAAACGACATCAAAACGGTCTATACAGATTTTAAAACAATTCCGCCCCCTCTCATCAATCTCCTCGTCGGCTCATTTTAGAAAAAGCGCCATGTTCCATGGGAAGGCGGGTTTCAGCAGCCATATGATAGTGCTCCCATCATTTTAGACATAATGTTTAATCCGTTTTTTCAAAAAAAGCCAGAGACCATATGATGAGATCTCTAACATTTTGGTTTCCCCTATCAATTTTGAGAAGATAGGCAAATGCAGAGTGTGTGTGAGGGAAAGAGAAGGTTGGAACAGCGAGGAGCCGTACGGTCGCTTTATATGACACTGTGGGCACGTGCTAGCGTGCCGTATTCTCCTCGACACGCTAATTCTTTTGTGGGTAGCGTGACTTATCCTACCCGTACTCGGTACTCGGCCTCGGTCTGTGTAGCTTCACAAGTCCGTGGGCAGCGCTACAAGGTGCGCCACTGTATCCCATCCAAGTGGTACCATGTCCCTCCATCCATTCCTCGCCATGCCATGCAAATCTATTGCATGCTCAAGAAGGGATGTATCCTGAGATCTTTCATATTTACCTCTCAAGGGGATCTCGACAGTTCGAATTCCAGCCCAGGGTCGTTCTCTCTTATCGCTGTTGAAGGCGCTTCCTGTAATTCGGCCTTGCTTGGTCCACCGCTTGACCAGAAGCCACTCGATGATATTTGAGTGACCTCTTGCTGCTTGAAGTGCGGTAATTCGTTGACCCTCATGTGTATACTCAAGGATAGATCCTTGCCGCACAAGGAAAGAGACTAAAGATAGCCGGCCATGTCGACATGCATTCATAAGCGCTGTTCTTCCATGGCTGTCGCGCATCTCGAGCCCAAAACCTGCCTTTATTCCTTGAACGATGCCCTCAAGATCACCATGTGTTGCGCAGGAAGTGAGCGGAGTAGACCCATTATCAAAGAGATCCTGGATGCAACTAAGGGTGGGGTCTCTGGTTAGCGTTCGAAAGAGGAAACGCGAGGCATGGTTCCTGTAGCTCAGCTTAGGACCCTGTTGTAAGACTGATCCCGGGAGCAAATGTGTAAGATCGAGACAGCTTGCATACACATATGATGAGAGATGGTGGTGGGACAACGCATAGCAAACCGGAGAGCACTTGTTCCCATCGTCAAGCTTGTACGGGTCGTAGCCGACGCTGATCAAGTATTTGAAGGCATCCATCTCCCCGCTCATGGCAGCATAGTGGAGTGCGGATTTGCCCTCGTGGCTTGCCGATTCCATATTGGGTTCAAACCGGATTAGGGTTGACAGGACACCTACTTTTCCAGCCCAAGCCGCTGTCATGAATGGTGTTATCCCTACCCAGTCTGTGCAACTCGGGTCTGCGCCATGTTCTAAAAGTTTCAAGACGCTGTCGGTACATCCCATTTGTGCTGCGCAATGTAATGGTGTCTGACCATCTTTGTCTCTAGTATCTACCCTGACTCCGAGGCTTAGTAGATACTTAATTACTTCAGAGTTTTCATGGCCAGCAGCGACATGTATGGCGGTCCCTCCTGAATATAGTACTGTATCGTGGCCCGAAAAGCCGTCTAGTAAGCGTAATTCCAGGCGGTTTTTTATGAAGGTGTTCACGTCTTGGTTGTTATAACTGGCCAGTTGCCTAGACCCAATGACATTAGTCAGTGGAACTTGATGGCCGAATAGCATATTGATTGAATACAGGAGATTCTTCACGGATCGCGGTGAATTCACTCACCTGAATAACACATAGTGCTTCCGCAAGTGGTTAATCAATATCTTCAAGCCGCCAAGGTTGATACCGGCTGCAATTTGGAGGGTTCTACAAAGCCCGTAATGATGTGCCCAATGGGATTCGTGTTCGAGATGTCTTTCTAAAAGTGTCTCCAGTAGATCGTTGAACTGGGGTAGTTGAAGCACCATCTCAAGTGTATTACGACAGTTGATTTTACCGCGTATTCGCTTACAAGGTTGGCCATCGATACTAGCACCATGCTGCAGAAGAAGTTCAGCAATGTCTGGACTTCCCTGGGAAATTGCGACCATCAGAGGTGTACATGTGCCACAACTTTCAAGTGTCTTGGGTAATACTGGAATACCTAGAATAACTGAACGACATGCTTCGAGGTTGCCGCTCACTATCGCGTCATATAAGTCTGTGTCTGACTGCACTTTGTTGTCTCGCTTGAGAACTTCGAAAACAGCCGTGGGAATCGACACTGTGGTACTATCCAGGAAGGCGAGAAATTTTGCCCGAATGCTCGGATGTATCTGCATCTCAGGTGAGATTCCATTAGCATCCTTGACAAATTTGGCACCGGCTTCTATCAGAGCGATAGCAGTCTCAAATGAGCCAAGTTTGAGAGCGGCATGCAATGCGGAAGTTTGCATTGTCCCACATCTCATATCAATGTCGGCGCCGTTGTCGATCAGCCACCTGGTTGTGTTGGAGCTTCTCATGCAAACAGCGAAATGAAGAGGTGCAACACCCTCATCGGTCAGTGCATTGACATCTCCAAGGACAGAAATTTCTTTCAGATATTCAAGTGTATCAGAGTTCTCGGTGTAAGATGCCAAATGTGAAAGTGAGAGACCGTGATATGTCGTGTTGGGCAGAGGGCCGCAAGGTGTATTGTCAGGCGAGAGCGTATATACTGAGAATGAGAAAAGTGACTCCCAATATCCATCCTCTTGAACCTCTTGCTGCAGCACTCTCAGTATAGCTACCTGCTCTGAAAGAATTGCGTGGTGTAAGATTGTCGAACCATATTTATCCTTCAAGTGTAGGTTAGCACCATAGTATACCAGTAATGGGACGGCGTCCACGAATCCTAGTCGAGCGACAATCATAGCTGATGTTAGACCTAAATCGGTTTGTGCGTTGGGATCAACTCCCATTTCTAGCAATAGTTCGAGCTTTTCGATCATGTCTTCCGTATGCTTTGGCTTAACAGGTAGAGAAAGCAAGATTTTGGTGAGTCCATGCTTAGTGTATACTTCGGTGATGCGATGTGATGATGTATGATTGATAAGGGACCTGAACATGTCCATTTTGACCTCTTTCGTAATGGCGAAATCGATAGGAGAGTTCCCTTGATAAAACTGAGATGGAGTGTGAACATCGACTTGCAAATCCAGTAGCTTCTTGAACAGGGCTGGATATTGTTTATCCAATGACCAGATGAGTAGTCGCACTAGTTGTGGACCTGACCGTATTGACTTTGTCGGTTCGATTACAAATAGCGCCGTATGAAGAAACTTGGCAACTTGTTCAGACTTGTCTTGCCGAGCTGTAAACTCTTCATAGTTCATAAGTTGCTCACGGTGCTCCATGCACATTTCCACTAGCAGTTCCAAGCCGCCTTCGTTATCAGGGCTCCCGATAGCTTCTAGTGCACCTTCTTGTAATAAAGCTATCAGCATCGACATTAGATGATCGCGGTGGAAGTAAGCCTTCGAAGCGACAATATACGATAAGGTCTTGGCGCAAAAGTAGAACCACGCAGTCCTTCCTCGGCCATCGGTAGAGTGGACCGAAAATTGAGTCACCAGTTTTGCGATGACGAAGCTATTACAGATAATGAAGTCCGAAATATCCAAGGAGAAAAGTTGGAGGTCTGCACTGCGTCGTTTGAGGTCGAGCAGGGCCTGAAGTGGACTTCGACCTTCAATATCCAGATGATTGGGGTCAACACCACGTCTCAGAAGCAGACGGAGAATTTCCGGTGTCGTTTTGCCGGTAACATAATGTAGGGCATTCTCCTTGCGTTCTGACATGACGCAAGGATCTGCACCGTTGCTCAAAATCTCTTTGAGGAAACTTTCAAGTCCGCTAGCCACCGTATAGTGTAGGACTCTCCAATCCTCAGTCGCAGACTTTGCCAGGGCGGGGGCTTTTATCAAGATTGATGCACAATCAGCCTGTTGGTTCATGATTGCCTCCAGAAGTGGAGTGGTATTGTTCTCCGAAGTTTGCCACAGGCAAGGGTGCTCAAGCCCATAATGCGTGATAAGTATGCTTAACATGACACAACACCCTGAAGCGGCTGCAACATGCCAAACAGTTCTCCCAGTATCATCTTCGGACTCTGCAATATGGACTTGAATCAGCCTGCGAAGTAAATCTGGGTCGGTCATTCCAGACTCCGCAGCTTGATGCAAAACTGTTCTTCCCTTATGGTCACACTGACAAGGGTCATACCCAAGATCTAGAAGAAGCCGTATGATGTCCGTGGAATTATGCTTAGCTGCAAGATGCAGAAGCGTTCCGAAGTTTTTTTGGCATCTCAAATCCACCGAAAATCGGTCATCTCTTGTCAAGCGTTCAAGTTCCTTGACCGGACCAAACTTGACCCTATACTCAATGGTTTCGAAGAACAATTCGTCCGACATGATATCTGCGAGTGGAACATGCTGATTGATAGGGTGATCAGCCTTTTGCGCAAGCTCAAGTAGCTGTATCCTGATCTCGTCCGATATGTTTGCATTCTCAATTTGATCAATAGTTTCCAAGGCCTCAATAATCTTGTTGTTCGAAAGATCTGACCAAAAGCCTTTTTGCAAAGGTGCACCATGCCGAAGCAACATTGCAAAAGGGCCAGACGGATCGGTAGGGCCCCGCTCGGCGGCGTGGTTCAAGCAGGATTCGCTCAGTGTATCTGGACTGCAGTCTGCGCCAATGTCGAGTATAATCTTTATCGTCTCTTGAGCCCTTTTCTCGTAAAGATGGTCTGAATAATAGAGAATTTTACTGTTTCGAGAGAGGATGCATGCTTCACCATATAAAGCGCACTCTAACGGAACGCCTAGTGTCGACACTTGGTTTATATCTTCTCCTTGCCCAACCAGCCATTCACATATCCTTCCCAAATGTAGCATTGCTGCAGCATGTAGGGTAGTGAAGTCTTGTGAACAAAGCTGATCAACCCACGTTTCGTGTGCTAGATCCAATCTATCGCAGTTCAACCAAATATGTTGAATGACAAAATTAATGAGATTGACCGTTTTTTCCGAATGGAAGAGCGCTTGTAGTCCCTCATGAACATCATCGTCGTCTTCGGATTGATCGAGATACCCTAGTAGATGCCTGGATGCGTAGTTGAAGAATGCATGGTCTCCCAGCCCATCCGAAGATAGGACTAGAGAAGGTTGATTGAACGATGGAAAGCATAGGTAGCTAAGACAAGTCTTAGCCATCAATTTCTTGGCATTCCCACAAAGTCGAAATTGCTTGAGTTTGGTGTCATCAGGACTGATGGCTTCAAGAAACTCCAGTACCGTGAAGTGAGCTAGTTCAAGCGACTCGAATGGATGATTAGTTCTCCTAATCAGGCTCCCACAAAGGCGCAGTAGCTCTTCAGTATCGGGACAGGCTTCAGGGTCTATTTCTGTGGCGTACTCATCGATCGAGACTACTTCCACGAGCTCTTCTACACGAAGCTTTGGAGTGGCATATGCGATCCATTGCAACGTCCTTGTAACCAATGAAACATCTTGCTCATGAATACGATATAGTAATCGTTCGTATGTTTCATGCAGAGTTGATGGCAGCTCCGCCAGTGCCTGGCGTCGGCGAGCGTCTGTTGGTAGAGTACAAAGATGATCCAGCTGACATGCAACCCAACGAAACCTAGTTCAGTTAGGGAATATCCATCAAAGAGATCTGGTAGTACTTACATGCCGTTCGCCCTCTTGACTAGCTGATTGATTATCTCGTCTTTTAGATCGTTGCTTTTCACACGAAGCTTTTTTGTCCTTACTCTATCCTCGATCTCGGTCCGAACGTAATGCTCTAGATCTTTGCTATGCGCCGCAATCTCAATGTGGTCACAGAAAGATGGGTGAAAAGTCTCACTTATGTCTACCTCATCTCTACTGAGGCAGCACAAAGATACAATATCGTTTCCATCTGCCAGTGACCTGAGGGTTCGACTGACCTCAGCAGCCCCGTCGCCATCGCCATCGCTACATTCATCAAGCCCATCAACTACAATCCGTACATCCTCAAAAGTGCTTGCTATTTTCTTGCATAGTTCAACAAGTTCTTCGACTTCTGGGTTGCGTGGTAGTTGATTCTGGGGCCGTAGCGTGCCGGTGTAGGCCTGTAATAGTAGGAAGCTCTGCTCGTTCTGTCTCGCAAGCTGTGATATAAGGGTTCCCAAGATGTTGGCCATATTCTGACTTTTCTTGTCTTTGTAGTCACAGTAGAAAAAGGCTACGGCCCGCCTTTGCGTGGCCTGAACCAGACATCGCTGTATCACCAAACTCGACAGCACTGTCTTACCCGCGCCGGGTATACCGCTCAACCAGAGATGATTGCCCGATTCACGTACCCATCTTGTAAATGTATCGCTTTCTGTCAGCCAAAATCCTGTGGTAGGATGTCTAAGCCTGAAACTTGTCTGAAAGATCTCTTGTGGGTTGACATAAAGGAACGAGTCTAGAATACTTTGACGCTCTTTGTCGACTGCAATCCGTGTCTCGATACTAGCTTTTTCTCGTAGCATAGCCTCGACGTCATTGATTCCTTGGAGTAGCTCGTCTTGCTTACAAAGGCACTTAAGCAGTGCCGTCATGCTATCTGCAGACAGGGCAAAGCTGAGATTGTTTCGGTGTTCGCGAATTTCGTTGGTGACCTGTTTGAGATCGACGACTTTGGACGGCCAAGTAAGCTTTTGCATCTTGTTGCGTAGGGTCTTCTTGTTTCCGAGACCAATTTTGTTGATGTCTGTTTCCAATCTGTACAACGTAGCGAGGCAGGCGTTGACATGACCTGGGCGAATTGAATAGTCCTGTGCATAGTTGGATTCCAGATCCTCGGCTATCAGATGCACATGATGCAACACGCCATTGAGCTCAGCAATCTCGTTTTTCAGAGTCAAGACCTCTTTCTCCGCGCCTTTAACGTCTTTGACATAGTGGTATAGCTTCCGAAAGATTGTGTCGCCAAGGGAGACGAGACCTGCGATAGACGCGGCTACCGATAAAGGGTCCATCGTGTACAGTAAGAGTGGAAATACTGCACCAAAAAATATTGCCACGACTTCCAGAGGTGAAGGAGTCGTGTAAGGTGGCGATCTCGAAGTCGTGCGTTGGAATTCTTGGTATAGTAGCAGTTCTGAGTGCGGATAGGACGTAACCTCGGGGACGTCTTGTGCACTAACTACTGCATATTCGTTCAATATCTCTTCAATACCATGCGCTGAAAGGGTGTTGTAGTTGTGAATCTTGCATCTCTACGAGTGTCGTGGCAGATGGGTGGTTGCCTTTTCTGCCCCGCTTACTCACCTCAATTCTTCTGCACAGCCTCGTCTCGCCTCATCACTTCTGTGAGGCGCAATGGGGAACTGACCGGTCAACAGGAAAGCGCGCCTCTCGTAGGACATCCATTTGCTAACCTACGTTGGGTTTAAGCTTGTTAAATCCTTGCCGTCATGGGTGGTGTTCCCTCCAAGTTCCATGACTCCATCAACTGCAAACGATGACCGCCATGGCAATGAGCTGCGGGTATGAACTTTTACGAGCTGCTGCAGATTAAGTAAGTTGATAGTTAGAAGTACATATATTGCCGAACAATATATATAAAGCCGCATATCTTGTTAGTAAGTTGTTACAGCGATTGTGAGGACTTCCACGACTTTGCTCACGAATCGCAGGTTCTCTGCGTCCTCGCTACATTCTCTGCATCCATCGCATCCACTTCACATACCAGTACCTATAACTCTTCAATCATGCATCGTAAGCGGTGCTATACCGAGGCAGGGTGCTTATTGGGGGGAGTCTGAGGTGGCGAGGCTGCACAGCCTGCATTAGGCCCGAGGCGCCCCATGCTGACGTAGCATTCTATGTAGAAAGCTCTAAAGAATCGTCTCCTGACGCCGTTGTTGTGGAGGATTAGAGATACACGTATTTATCCCAACAAGACGGGCTATCTGTGGTGATACAGGTTTAGGGTCCCGCTAAGTACCGGTACCTTCTGTATACCCGCGACCCAATCGGCAATGTCGCCCCTGGTTCGCGGAAACGGGCGGCATACATAGAACATGTACTCCGCACTCCACGACACCACCAATCAAGAATTACGCGCCGACTAGCTCAAGAGACGGAATGTTGTAACTGTGCCGCAGGATTTTGAAGATTGCAAGGTGCAGATGATGCGCCCCGGATTTACGAACACATACGTACCCTGTGATAAACCCAACTCCAGATCTTAAAGCTGCATCCTGACAATGTAGATCATTCGTCCAATCAACACCTAGAGACGTCGCCAATGGCGCAAGTCCTGAATACATTCTTGGATGCCATGGATACCATACATGTTCAAATTTAATCTCGTGCGACGCTGCCCTTGTACATGATATGCAGCGCAGCATCAATGCCCCGCATCCGCTTAATGTGGATTCGCATCAGGTATCAACAGAGGCGACGGAAGTTTCGGGCGGAGCAAAAAAGAGATCTGCGCAGGGTTATATTCGCATATTCAAGTCCGATCGGGCGCAAGGGGGAGAGTAGCGATCTGCAAGACGTAACCTAGGCTAACGATACTCAGGGTTGGAGATTGGGGACTAAACACTTACATTCGAAGTTTTTAGAGTGATGGTTGCCTGAAGAACAAGATGCAATGTTAAATTACAGAAACGAACCTTGTTCATGTAGGTATACACGCAAGGGAGTCCTTATCGGAAACGGCCCGTAGGTCGTTTTAGGGCAAACCCCATCAGTCTTGATCTCCGTGGCGACCGTACCGGCCCATCGGCTTCTTTACCGCCCTCAAATGTTGGGGTCATCGATTGGTGATAACGAGACTAAGACCTGCAATTTGATCTTTGGTGTAAGAAAGTAGCCCGATCTTCTTTCATCAAGATCCGATTGGCGACTTGTCCCGTGTTGTACAGCGAGGGTACCATGGCGTACATGACGGCTTCTGGCGTTGACACCATGACGATCCAGGCGGAAGCATGTCCGACGTTTCAGCTGGACGTGCGGAATATTGTGGACGTATTGTAGACGTCGGAACGCAAGGCTCACATCGAGTCATTGAAAATCAAGTCCATGGATGGACTTTAGTCTTACATGTCGATCATACAACCCAGGATATGCCTGCATTTTCAAGGTTCAATCTGGAACTTTGATGTACTTCTATATGTTACACACATGGCCTCCAGTATATGCAAATCACTCCATAATTGAACCCCCAAATCGTATCGTACGCGTACTACCAACTCTTTATTCGACCCTACCATCATGGCCAGTGGATCTGCACTCACACCAGCTATCCTGGCTACCTGGCCTGTACCCAACTATATTGACCCAGTCACCAGAAGAGCCCCCCTCGATGCTGCAATATATGCGACCACCATCCCGATGGTCCTTTTTGTCGCCGCTAGAATCTACGTTCGAGCAAACCAAAAGTCGGGTATAGGAATAGGAATAGACGATTGGATCATAGTTGGTGCAACTGTAGGCATGGCCAACCCCCTTTTACTGCGTATCTAACACGTGTAGATGTTTGGCATCGCAACGTCTGTTACCCTCCTGATTTTGACCTCTCAGGCTCTGGGGCGCCATCTATACGATGTTAAACTGGAGTGGCTTGTCACATTTGCAAAAGTATGCCACCAGAACTAAACGGAACATCAAGCACTGACATGTTTTAGCTCAATCTCGCAACTCTCACACTGTACAATGCCTCCATTACTCTCACTAAGGTATCAGTCTGTATGACTTACCTAAAACTCTTCCCATCGAGAACGAATAGGTTGTTCTGTTGGACAATGATCGCATACTCAGTACTATGGGGCGTCATAACTTCGGCAATGTACATCTTACAATGCATGTAAGTCAATCGCTTCAACAGTAGTTGGAAGGACTTTTGCTGATGTCGTTCCTGTCAGCCCGATTCAGTCGCTTTGGGACCCCACTATTACCGCCAAAATGTGTCTCGACTCCCACCAATTACTCACCGCAAGCGCAACCCTCAACGTTGTGTCGGACTTTTTGATCTTTCTCTGGCCGGTTGCGCCCTTGTGGCGAATTCAATTGCCTCTGCCACAACGTGTGCATCTAGTCTCGGTATTCTCTTTTGGGGTCTTGGCATGTGTGGGTGGTATCTTGAAAACCATTTGGGCACAGGACTACTTCAAGACATGGGATACGACATGTGAGCTACTCTATTCTGCATGCTACTTTCCCATTACTGACCTAGTCTGTCCGCAGGGGTTGGAGCTCGTGTCTCTATCGCAGTGGTTATAGAGTATAATGTTGGTACTATGAGCGGTTGTCTTCCTTGTCTACGGCCACTCCTGGCAATGATCGCTCCGAAGCTCTTTGCTGGATCCTCAGCTGCAAGCAAAGGTTCCCCAGCAAATTCTGGCGGATCGTCCTGGCGCAAATCTCCCTTTGGCTCCAAGAATACAAACTCCATCAGACTGGGCTCCGATGGGCCATCAGAATATGCCGACACTTACGAATTCACGGACCCCAAAAATCCGGGGGCCGCTCACACATCGGTTGCCGGTGGGAAACGGGCATCACAGTCTGACGTTGATATCATGGCTCTACCTAGCATTCGAGTAACCAAGGATATAAGCATACGGGATGGGAATATTTCGCCAGGAATTTTGACCAGCGATGCAACTAGTGAGGAGTGGATCATGAAAGAGGACTTTCACAGATAATCTTCAGGTTCGGCAACGAGGATTAGATATGTCTGAGTACAAAAGGGCCCAAGAGGTTACTCTCAGGGAGCTATCGGGCACGAAGTCTAGATCATATCTCATGGAGAGAAGAAGTCCCAAACAACACTTAACCGCCGAGTGAGTATGTTGGTTGGATAGCTCGAGTAGCGTAGCGGTTTTGGTCTATGATTCGTCCAAAACCTCCGGCTTGGCCGCACGGAAGCCGCGCTCTAGGTACGAAGTAGCCTAACTACTTCTCCGTTAATTACAACGCCTTGTAGCTGGTCTATGGCTCATACGCGTTGAAGATCTAGACTCAACTCCTTTCGATCTAGACCTGCTTAGTGCTGTAGCCATGCCATCGCTCACGATATTTAGGTAGGCGAGTCAGGATATTCACGTTACAGTCGAGCTTGTTGAAGGAACCCCAATCAGGTCAAGCAGCTACTGCTTATCCTGGCGAAAATCCCAACGGGAGACTGATCAAACTCTTTTTGAAATTTTTCGAACGTGTCTGGCTGCGCATTCAGTCGATGAAAGGAGGATGGTGTCGTGTGAAGTTTTGGGAGGGTGTCCCCAGCCAATCATAGGTAGCGTCACCGTAGGGAAGCTAGCGTCGGGCATACTTCGCAAAGGACCCAGGGGGCTGTATGTACCTAAACCTGCGACAGCCTCAGACTACCCCATGCGCGAATTACTTTGCGCACATCTCCCGCCATTTCACACCTGCCACTAGATCTGTTCAATCAGGTACAGAGGACGATCAAACGTCACGAAGCTATCGCTGCCGTACCTACGTCATGTACCGTTACTAATCATGCCACTTCGCAAATCACACACCAAGTCACGTTTTGGCTGTTTACCTTGCAAGAGGAGGCATATCAAGGTAAATCAAAGTGTTCGCTTCCATTCAGATAGTATCATGCTTGCTGAAAAGTCTACTCCAGTGCGGCGAAGAGGTCCCTTCATGCCAAAACTGCATCCATCGAAAGGTAAATTGTGAATACGGAAAATCAACTAGAGCAAATTCTGGCATTCTCGCCGGAGCTACCAGTTCGGATGATGGCAGATCGACTGCCTCTTCGCCGCAAAATGAGTCGCCAAAACTCTCTACAAACTCCTCCGCACATGACCCTGTACTAGGATCTGGAATCGGGGTTTCAAGAAAACAAGAGCTACAGTTGATGATCAGCTATATGAATAGAACTAGTCAAACCATGGCACATGACGACGAAGATCTACTCATTTGGAGAGAGGCCATTCCAGAAGAGGCAGTACATTATGAGTTTCTCATGGACGGGCTGCTAGCAATGGCCTCACTTCACTTCGCCTACGAGAACCCGGCGTCACGTTTGCAGTATACCCAACTCGCTATACGATACCAGAACTCGGGCTTGAACGCCTACAACGGAGCTTTGGGAAACATCAACGAGGACAACTGCACCGCTCTTTTAGCTTTTTCCATTGCTGTCAACATCATGGCGCTTGCTTTTCCAAACACAATTCCAGATTCGCCGCCTTCATCGTACACCGAGAGCATCATGACCATGCTGGAGCTTATTCGGGGCATAGGACTCATACATACAAGCACCATGTCTATACACAGAACGGGAAAGCTTGCATCGTTTTATCGAAAGTTACCGACAAATCTTCAGCCAGACGCTGAGACAAGGGCTGCGCTCGAAAGTTTGGCCCAACGAGCCAATAGCCTTTTGGCATCCGGATCCATCAATGAGAAGCGTCATACCGTCTGCCTCTCCGGTATCAAGAGCCTTGAGATAGCGTTTGGATGTATGACGGTATCAAATCACCTCGGACGCATCATTGGATGGCCTGCTTCGCTCCCGGGAGAGCAATGCGAAGAGCTTATGAGGCTCTTCAAATACGGCGATGTCATGACACAACTCATCTTCATGCACTACGGCGTACTCTTGCTACACACGCGAAATCGTTGGTGGGGTCGGCGTACCGGTGTCAGTCTCATCGAGGACTTGGCGATCTCCGTTCGTGCTGCAGGTCCTGATTGGGTAGAGGGAACGAAATGGCCAATGGAGGTTGCTAGACGTACGATCTCGGAAGACGGAAACTCTGTTGCGCAGCAAGACTCATAGATGACAAAGTACACGGTTCACATACACGAAGACTAGGTTTTGATGCACGCATCAGGATTGTGTTTGGTAGCAATTCTTGTCCTCCTCTGGGACGCCTCCTCAGATACATGCAATGCGCTCCCGGGATGCAACAACTCCAGAAATACAACAACTCCTACACCATGTACTCGAACCCAGCAAACCATTTATACTTTGCTCAACGTAGCGAGTAAACCGAAACCACCCTGCGTATCGCCTTGCCTTTACCACCCTTGAGCAGCCCCGTAATCTCACTCGGATGGATCCAAGCCATCAAGACCATCGTGCCGAACATGAGGACCGCATCAAAAACATACAAGAAGGCCTCATGCGATATAAGATATCCGTTGTTTCCCTGCAAATACTCGATAAGGCGGAAGATGCAACGCACAAGAATGAGTAAACTGGCTGCGTACAGCGTATACAGCTGTCTCTCCCATGGTAGCGATTCCGAATATATCTTGGTAGTCGGCTTCCGCAGCAAACGAACGTGAAAGACGACAGCGGTGATGATGAAGAAGCCGAAGAAGAGAAGCTGCACTGCAAGACCACCGATTATAATCTTTTCTCCCGTGTGTACGGCCGCGAGTGTCCCGGTTGCCATAATGCCTCCTCCTAACATGCACATGTCAGTATTTCGAACCAAATGTTGCCGGAAGTACAAGTTTGTAATGCTTACCTCCACCCTGCATCATAAAGGATATCACATCCCCCGTGACAAAAGTCTTGGTAAGCCACTTCTTGGATATGAGCGAGTGCGCTTCGCCCTGTGTAGCCAAGACGATGCGCCCAAGCATCATGTACACGCTTGCTGCAAAAAGAGCGGGTGCAACGAGAAGAAGAATCGTTTGGAGCGAGTACACCGTTACAGTCCAATTGGGCGACTCATGGGCGGATATGGCTCTCTACACACACACAAATTAGCTGTCACGCATGCAATCGAATCGCCTTTTGCCTGGGTAATTTTTGTTATACTTACACCTATGTATCCGATGACTTCGACTGTTGCAATACTATCAGTTGTTTGACTTCTATGGTGAATTTGGCTGTTTTGGGAGGAGAACTTACAGGTACCGCCTAGGACAAAGGGTATCAAAATCCACGTCCGAGTGCGCAACATCTGGTAGAAGTGCAAAAGTGTGATGCAAAAGAATAAAATGACAAAGACAGCGGCTGCTACCATTGACGGGTCATAGCGATAGAGTTTGAAATCAATGGTTTCTCCTGCCATGCTTGTGGTTTTTAAGTACTACCGAATAGACGAAGGTCTTGATTGAAAAAGGAGCGATTGCGCGTTTGGAAGTGGCAAGTAAAAGTAAAAGAGAAGTTTGAATTGGCCTATATGCTTACGATTGTAAAAGATTTATATACAATACATGCGACATTATTTTTCCTTCCACACTGCCCCCTCCGTAGGGCCATTTGAGGATGTATGCCTTGGTAGTGGCTCCGCTTTGCGCATAGATGGAGCGTATGCGTATGCGTATACGCATACGCATACGCGATGTTTTGATTGGTTGCGCAAAAACTACGGGTCCTCCGGATGAGTGGCTCCGCTGTTACTTCGTACCCTGTGCCCTGCAAGAGCGCCCCCACCGTACTGTAATGCGTCGTATCGCGTACCGCATAAACATAGAATACACAAATGTTCTGGAACAAACTGAAACAAAACCTTGGCGTAGTATGATTACCTAGAGAAAATCATTGAAGAGTTGAAGAGTGTTTGCATGGAGCGTTTGTACGCAAGTTCCGGAGACGGTTTCTTGTCCCCAGCAGCCAATCAGAGCATTGATGAAGCGCTGACGCGGACGGACCCCCGTTCATCGTTGCCCCGTTTCCCGTTACGGCTCTCCGCCATGGAGCTGCGATAAACAACCTACAGTAAGCTACAAAATTACCCGGTCAGCACAGCAAGCTTGCAACTCCCAACAATTCCCACAACAACCCAAACGACGATTCCATACAACTCTCCCCCATCTCAATTGCATTTACAATGGGCAAACCAACTCACCCAGCTACTGTTCACTTCCCCATTACCGCTGCTCTCGCTACTGCAGCCCTCGATGGCGTGTACTTTCTCTCGCAGTACCGTCCTACCGCTGACATTGTAGCTTCTGCTTGTAAGTCTAAGCTCTCCCCCTCCCCCCGCAATCACCACCCCCTTATCATACAACTAACACCACAAACTCCCAGTCAAAACCCTCGACATCGCCCTGAATCCCTCCTTCTTCCCCGTCCTCTCATACTACACCACCATCCTCACGCTGCTCTTCTCCGTCCCTGCTGTCGCTACGGGGATCCCGCAAATGCTGCCGCTGATCCAGCGCGACGGGTTCACGACAAAAAAGGCAAAGATTGCGGTTGCGCATGCTGCCATCAACTACATGACTATTGCGGGGGCGGCGTATAATTGGTGGACTCGCAGGGCGAACCCTGGGTTTGTGCCGAATGAGATGAATGTGTTGATTTCGAGTGTTTTGGCCATGCCGGCGACGGTGTTTGCGGCGTCGTTGGGTGGGACACTGGTTTATGTACATGGAATGGGTATGGGTGGTGGTGCTAGTCTCAAGAAGACGCAATAAAGGTGGATAAGTGGAGTGTAGGGTTAGAGAGTATGTGGGATGTTTGTCGAGAGAGGAAATGGGAGAATAGCAAATGGATTTATCAAATGGGTATCGCGATACAACGTTGAAAGAAAACGTAACGAATAGACATAGAGCTTGAATGCATCGGATACTACAGCCCAAATTCGAGTACATGGCACTCTCCAGTCCCTTTACCACATCGGTGGATGTTGCCCTCTGCCTCCTCTCTCAATGTCTGCTCCAACAACACGCCCATTTGTACTGGTCCCAATAGCTCGCAGCGCTGTAGCTCCAACAAATCGGTCAAGTGGCAGTGAAAACACAGCTCCGCATCCTCTGAACCAGTAGACTTGGTCGCCTCGGGCAATAGTATGACTGCAAAGCCCGAAATGAGCCACTTCCCACTGCTTGGATCCAGCCGCGTGATGAAAGCATTGTTTGAATCTGTGATGCCGGAAAAGATGCAAATGCGATCCCCGGGCCCAATTTCGTACGAGCCTGGTCCGCCCCCACATGCCAGGCCAGTGATGCCGTTTGTGCCCACAAACGACGTGTATCGCGCATGTCTCTGATCAGTGTTTCGCCGAGACAGCCTACTCCTATGGTCTTGATACATGGCTGCAGCGTCGAGCGTCATGCTTCGAGTAAAGATGTCGCGCACGACCTTGCTGCCATTTGTAATGTTGTTATTGGCAGCCCGATTCTTCTCCACGGGAGCTTGTACAAGGCTCGAAATGACCAAGTCGGCCGACACTTCAATCATTTGCCGGCGGATCTTCTCTGTGGGTCCGGGGTTGCCAGAGGGTACGTGGGGGTCTGCAAAACTCAAAACCACATCTTTTTGCTCAGATAGGACATGCGTGCCCAACTCGTGAATGTCTTGAGATGAAAGCCCTGGAGGGTGCATCTTTGACCGGGACCAGGTACTCTTCCATGTGCTGGGGTGAAAAGCCTCATCATAATCTAACAACTCGCCCACTTGGGTAATGGTGCTTATGAAGGATACACAAGGGTTAACACACGGCGTGGCAGCAAGGACGTAGACGTGCGGCTGTGCCTCGGGAGCAAGTGATAATATGTGCTGGGCTAGCTTTTCGCGGGACACGTTGAGGGCTTGCATGAGAAAAGCTAGGAATTGGTAGTCGTCCTTGTCGCTGCTCTGTGCATCGCCGCCGTGGAACTGGTTACGAAGCACATCGACAAGCAACTCTTCGGGTGCCTTGTGATAATCGGGCTGGATGCGTTCTCCGCGGCCTTGGGACGCAACGCCCAGGAATCCATATATCTTGTCAAATGATTCTGAGCTTTGCGATGATGCAAACGCCTGTAGGAGATCGCGCAGCCGAAACGTAGCCTTGACTGTCCTGCTATTTCGCCGCCCCAAAATTTCTCTCCGGTAATGTTTGGTGTGCTTAAAGTCTCGGCGATACTTGAAGAGAAGGTAGCCACGACTCGTATAAATCAAACTGGTCGGCGACGCGATAGGTGTAGAGGTAAGACCATTACGCCAGATGGCCTCGACCGTTGAGGCATCTACTGAGAAATCTCCACACCAAATGTCGACGGATTGCGCGAGCACAAATTCTTGCACGACCCATACCCGGCCCCAATATGGCTTGTTTAACACGTCGGCCAGCGCAGTGTAAAACTCTTCCATGACGCGTAGGTCCGGGTATCGGGCCAGTAAAAAGGCCAATTCTTCATTCTTTTGGGCAAGCCCGAGCCATACAATGACAGATTGCGCTCCAGTATAGACATCGCGCATGAGCGAGACTTGATGGTTGCGTTCTGGGATGTTGCTTTGGTCGATGCAAATGGCGTCGATCCACAACGGGACACTCTTTTGCGGCTCCTTCTCGCAGCATGTCTTTATAAAGTCTCTTTTTCGATATTGTTGCAAAAAGTTCCATAGACTCGCGCCAACGATAAAGCTTGTTCCGTCTATCTCAACATATTTCTCTACGCCGTCCTTGTCCCACGTGTACGATAGTGCAATGTACAAGGGCTTGTCGTCCAGGTCACACACGATGATTTTTGCCTTTAGCTTCTCATACTCGGGTCCCGGGATGATTTCCAAGAGTCGTACACTCTTCTTGGTTGGGTCTAGAGGGCTGTACTGCAATCGAGGCAGCGACGTCGTTGAGCTTTCAAGATTGGATGATAGAGTGGTGCTTGTGGGCGCACTATGGAAGCGCTTGAGTTTCTCTAGTCCCAGGGATGATGCAAAGGTCTTTTTGAGCGGTTTCCGCTTTGGCACTTCTGTTGTAAGCATGACCACGAAGCTAGGTCATTGGTTGGGAAGGAGCGCGACGGTTAGACATAAGTCGCTCCAAACCATTCTCGGTCTTGTGCAGTTATTGATCAAACTAGCGCAATGAAGGACTGTTGTGCAATGATGCAACGAGGTTGTAGGAGAGACGGCATGTGGAGCAGCTCGGTTCCAGCTGAAGAAACAGTGGACCCCTGACAACGCTAAGACAGCTCCCACACGGCTCGCACACGTGCCATCGCTACTCGTCTGCTTCCTTGACTTCCATGTTTTCTGTAGTTTTCTACTAATGTATCGTGGCATGATGTCAGCCTGATGGTTCTGTTATGGCCCCACACTTACCCTTGTCGCAATCTATGGCGCTGACCATGCAGGGGCACAGGGGCACAGGGCATCCAACCCCTCATTTAAATATAAACATGTTTGCAGCAGTCCGTACCGACCAACAGGATACTGTGCCTAGTATGTGATCCATACTCTAGGATACCAGTAACGAAAACAATTTCTACTTGTTATTGCAGGTCACACTTGTCTTGGCGCATCTGACCTGCAGCAAGCTGAACATGTTCCAATACATCCCTCATATAATCTCGGGTCGAATTCAATAGGACTATGATGGTAGCGGTAGGAAGTCGGAATCTGGATAAATGATATATAAGCTGTTGCACCCTGCACGATTTCCGATATCGTACACTGCCCAGTCGATATAGCTTCTTCATCATGCACCGAATATTGTTATTGGCCACATTAGTGGCAGCAGCACATGGCGCCGTCAAGCCATATATACCCAGAGAGGCAGAGTACCGAACCGAATGCAAAACGTGCCCACGGTCGCTGTGTCCCAACCAACTCTTCTACGACTACGCAGAAACCTTCAATGCAACATGCTGGACGCACGGGACAAAAATCATGGGAGACGACTTGTGGCTCAAGAGCGAAACCGGGTGCTACGTTACGCAATACGACGTTGTCGAGTACCCTGGAGACTGTGAGTTTACAATTACAAACATCAAGTGGTTGACTGACATACCCAGACACGACCGATCTCAAATACTGTGGTGCCGCATCCGAAGTCCAGCATTTGACTATTGCGGATGCAGCTACGAAGTACAAAACCGAATGCCGAATATGTCCAACGCTCAGCTGCGACACGATATCGTACCTGAAAGAGGATACCGACCTGGAGCTAACGTGCTGGTACCCCGATGGTCAAGTCATAATCGATGATCCGTAAGCTTCTCATGTTCACCTCACCAGCCTCCAACTGACTTGTTTAGATATTGGCTCAAGACCAGCAACAATTGCTACGTTGCGCGCAAAAACCTCTACGAACCCCCTAACCTAGCCCGCCTGGACAACTGCGGTCCCATCCCTTTTCTCGAAGATCTGTGGCACAATAATGAAAATGGAACAAGCGAAGTCAACAAGCGCGAGCCCAGTCCTGTTCCCGGGCAATTGTCTGCCCACTACCTCGTCAACGTCACCATTGGCGAAGAATACTCCTACTGCCGCTCTTGCACAAACTCAACGTGCAAAGTTGAGAAGACTTACGAATTCAACCAAGAAATCTACATACAATGCATTTCGCGTGATGCGCAAGGTGAGGCGTGGTGGAGCTTGACGACAGATTTTTGCTACATACCAGATACGGACGTTTGGCAGTCCCCAGAGGGAGACTATTATCGAATGCCGCTGTGCGAATACTTTGATGGGAAGCCACCTCGTAGTGTGGATGCAAATTTGCAGCGGCGAAAGGATGAATAGGAATGATAGATTCAACACTTAAATTTATTGTATCGCTATGAGACGGAAGAAAGTGGTATATACAGAAGGATATAATAAGAACAAAGGAAACTTATAGGTAGTTGAAAGCATACAGCTGTTGGATATCATGAACATAACAGATAGTAGAAAGAAGACTAACCATGTCGCCTGAAGCTAAAATTTGTCCAGGTCAATGGGTTAAAAATATTGACACCATTCCTTTGCTTGATGAGATCCGCCGCTCTCTCTGCAACAGCATACATTGTTGATTGTAGATGAGTAGCTGGGATCAAGGGTATAATGCTCGCATCGGCAATGCTCAAACCCTTGATACCATAGACGGCCAAGTCGGTGCCCACACAACCACCATAACTCTCAGGCATCATTGAACAGCTACCCGACATGTGCGCAAAAGACGCCTCGAGAGCACTTTGCTGGATGAGGGAATTGATAATCTCATCGTCGGTTTGCGCTTGGATGCCAGGCGTAATCTCGAATGGGTCAAACTTGCGGAGTTGGGGGAGTGCCCAGTGATTGCGAGTCCATTTTACCATTTCGATGAGAATCTGGCGGTCAACAGGGTTTTGAAGAGCATTGAATTGGACCTTGGGATTTCCGTACTTGTTTCCGGGGTCGAGTGTAATAGTGCCGCGGGAGAGGGGGCGTTGCAGACAGCTAATAGCTAGGCCGAAGGGAACCATGGGGAACTCGCCCACGGCAGCATTAGGACTAGCGTGCAGGCTTGCAATGATATCGCGCTGTTTGCTGAAGCCGCGGAGAAGAGCTGAGTCGTCGTAAACAGAAGGAAGGTAGGTGCGGACATTTTGCGCCTTGACAGCCGACACAATGGAACTCCACTTGTCTGTGACGGTCTGCAAGCTCAAAAAGGCCAGACTGCTGCCATGGGCTTGAGTGAGAGGTCCTGAATCGCTATCGTCGTACTCTGCCCATGCCGTGACATTGTAGCTTGGGTTTTGGCCGCTAAAGGGGTTTGGAAAGGAAAGGCCCTGGAGGTCATAATACATGTTGGCGTTGGGATGGTCTTGCATGTTGGCGCCGACGGCAGGCATGTCTTTTTTTACACTGACGCCTGCAGCGTTCAGAACGCTTCTAGGGCCAATGCCGCTGAGTTGCAGAATCTGAGGCGTGTAAACGGAGCCGGCTGCCATGATAACTTCACGCGTGGCATAGACTTTGTTGACGGATCCATCTGTCCTTGACTTGTATTGCACGCCATTGGCAGTATATCCTGTGAAGACGCCCGTGCTGAATAAGATCTCGTTTACAGTCTGCCCAGTAATGAGAACTAGATTGGGGCGAGTCTTGACAGGATCATAATATCCATTCTTTGCATGAGATCGAGTTTGCGTCTTGGGATACAAAGAAGTAGGTATCCAAAAGGCGCCGACAGCTTTACCGGCCGCATGTTCCTTGGGCAAGGGTACGCCTTGAGCTTTGTATGCTGCCCAAATGGTTTTGGTGTCTTCGTACTCGAAATTAGGAAAGGAAGCTTGGATAGGGCCATTGGTGCCATAGTAACTGGCGTCGTATGTGGTGCCAAAGTTTTTGATATTGTTGGCCGTGGGCGGTGTAAACGTGGTCGACTTTTTGAAATAGGGCAAGAGGTTGTTGTAGTTCCAGCCAGTGTTTCCAAGTGACTCCCATGCATCATAGTCGGCAGCAGATGCACGATCAAAGGCCATACCATTGACTACTGATCCACCACCAACAACATTTCCTACCCACACAGGGTGCGTGGCGCCTGTACCGACATCGTACTCTGATGTAATATCGTGCATGAGCTGTTGGTTGACACTGTTGGCGAAGGAGGGCACTCGGGTAGTGATGTCGTCGACAACGTAACCACTCTCAATGACGAGGACGGTACCTGGACAAATTAGAGATAAACCATAGTATCAACAGTAGTACTCACGACTAGAGTCTTCGCTCAGACGGTTAGCCACTGTCAATCCACTCAGACCGCCGCCAACGACAATGTAATCGAACGATTGTCCGGCAACATTGGTGTCGCCAACATTGCCATCCCCAGTCAACCCGTTGTAAATTACACGCGGGACAAAGGTGGAAAGGTAAAAGATGCCCGACAGCAAAGACGCCATGATTAAATTGCGGAGCAAAGGACTGCGATATTGCCAGGTGAACGGCGTAGGTAAGAGGGCCCGATAATCATCCAGTCCGCAAGACTGGGAGTCATACGTGGATTAGTTATATCATAGCCGGGTCTGGTAGTGTTTCGTAAGGGAACACCCCTGAGAATGTGGAGATAGTGATGGCGCCTGCAGCTGATCGTCACGGCTCAACTGCTGTCAGGACCATGGCCAGGTGCTTGGGAGTGGCGCCATCATTAGGGACCCTCAACGACGGTCTAGTTGAGACCATTGTCTAATAGTGGACCAGAAATGGCAACCTGTTCCCACATAACGACTGGGAGGGCCGAGACTCGCGAATTGTCATAGTGCAGGTTTACCAATGCGGCTAAGGTGTGATGAATGCAGGGCAGCGAAAGTACACCTACAGGGTGTGCATCCTTGGTTGACTCCCGTCCGGAAATGCTCCGTGCCCGTAATGACGTGCGCTGATTGAGCAAAACATGTCGGGCATTAGTTAGCTTGGTGTAGTGGTGAATTGCGCACTCGAGAAGCGGGCTAGAATAGACACGGTAGTGATACCGTAGTAGCTGAGACCAAGTCCAATCGCGGGGCGACGGACGAGGAAAGGGCGACGAAAGGAGAAGGAGAAGGGGTGACCAAGAGTTGCCAATGCAGGTGCGGCTATCAAGCGAGACGAGACGAAAAGGAAAAGGTTCGCTACCAAACCAACCACAACTCCCTCAGTATCGCCACTGCGACTTCTTTCCTCTCACGCATGCCGGCTCGTGCTAGCTTATACATTTTGACTTTTGGAGCTGGTGGATTAGGTTTCCGAAAGGATCTTCCTCGTCTAGTCTATAGGTGGCGTCCGGGCACCAACCCGATCCATTTTCGCGTTCGTGTTCTGTGACGCGCGACCTGGGCCTCGTATTCCGTACCTCTCCACGCTTTCACCTACACTACACCTTCGGGGTACCCTACTCTTTGTACTGGGTAATACAGGAAAAAATTAGCAAGCTGAATGTTAAAAGACAGTTGCTACGCGTCAAACACATTCTTCGTGCCGAGTATAGGACCATGTCGGCGTACCTAAATCGCAGTCAGGAGGCATAGACGACTGCCAGTCACAGATGCGTCGTTGCACGGCTCATTGCTCCTTTTCTCTTGTCCAGCCGTAATGCAGCAAAATCTCCACGGCAGTCGCAGCCTAGCATGGCCGTTTCGAGGCCGATGGCTTTTGGTCTAGTCGCCCAACTAAACTAACCTCCAAGGCAACGGCGCGAACCATCCACATATATGCCCCCCATTGACATATACTTCACCACGCCAGCAGCTGACAAAGTGACGGGTTTCCTGGTGTTGTCCGAAGCTACGGCTGGAAGATTGCAACGGGACCATTTTCAAGTCTATCATCTGTATGCAAACCTACCTAAGTTTGGGAGCCGCTGACCCCGGATTCTGAATAGGCAGGTTACCCGACCTGCATCTAGAGCGCTGGGTCCCCTCGAAGGTTTGAGACTCCTGCACAAGGCTGCGAAATGGAATTTTGCATGTGCACAGCCTCGCGACTGGCTTTGCTTCAGTTTGATCCGCTGTAAAGATTTGGAACAATTACGCTGCATTTCAAGGGCATGTTCAGTGATTTTCAACGCTAGGAGGCGTGACTTGAGGCTAGGTGGGTAGTGTAAACGCCTCCTGCATACGTTGCCTGGGTTCTTGCGGGATTGGTTGTTTTCGGTTTCTCCGGCAGCCAGCCTTCGTTCTCACGGGCCCGGCTGGATACCATTAACAGAGCAAATATAACCATAGGACCCGCCCATGCGGTATGTGCCCAGCCATCCGTGCAGCCTCATTCACAAATCGGTTGCAGTACTTGCAAGTACTTTGATATTCGATATCTTTTCCTATTGTTTCTTTTCTAGACATGGCTTCTCCTTCGGCGCCTTCAGGCAACCTTCCTTTGGATGACCGCTCCCTTGCGCTCAAAGTTCCTATCATTTTCTTGATATGTTTTAGCTCCATGTTTGTATGTCTGCGGTTGGGAGTGAATTGGAGGAACAAGAACTTTTTTATGCTCACTGATCATTTCTTGTGGACCGGATATGTAAGTTGGTGTTGCAAAACACATCTGGATAAGTTTTTGACAGTATCTAGGTCCTCGCTGTTGCGGGTGCCGCTTGTTGCTACAAAATGGCAGAAGTTGGCGGCGGTAAACACGTATGGGACCCAATCATGACGCCGCATAATTTGGAAAAATACCTCTACTTTCTATGGCTGGGCCAGATCCTCAATCTGTATGGTATGGCCTTGATCAAACTCAGTGTTTGCGCCTACATCTTCATGCTGGACTTTTCAAGAAGCTTTCGCATCATCATCTGGGCTTCCGTTGTCCTCCATCTGGGCATCAATTTCGTCTTTCCCACCATCATCCTCTTTGGCGAATGCACACCATACTCGAAGCACTGGGACGTCACCAATACTAAACCTGGCTCGTGCTGGAGTGCCAAACCTAGAGTCATTTCTGGCTACTCAGGGGCTGCAACCAACATCTTGACGGACATGCTATACACAATGGCTCCGCTTGTCTACATTGCACGAGTGCAACTTCCCAAGCGCACCATTTGGGGTGTCCGCGCAGTCTTTCTCTGCGGTCTTGTGTATGTCTCATCGGTTCAAATCACCCATCTTCACACTAACACTTTTAGAACGACGACCATTTCAGCGCTCAAACTCTACCAGATGAAGTCGTTGAATGTATCCAAAGACCCAACCTACGATTCCGTCAACCTTAGCATTTTTGCCATTTCAGAAGTCTTTGTCGGCGCCTTCACAGCATCACTTCCACCTTTGCGTAAGACGTTTGAGAACGTCCTCAAACAGGTCCTGCCCATGAGTATGACGGGCGCGTCACGCACACCAAAGGGATCCGTTGAGAGCTATGAGCTTCCCCAAGGATCCAAGAGCGATAAGTCGAGACGGCGAGAGGGTGATGTTGACGACGATGACAGCGAGCTCGGCATTCTGCCGGACGACGAAATGATGGAGGAACGAAAAGACCCGAACCAGTCCATTACGAAGACCACACATGTGAGTGTGACGGCGGACAGCAAAAGCATTGCCTCGCGACGTCATAGCGACTGGGTCTGAACAGTGGCTTTCATGTACATAAACCTTATCAATAATGATACCTTGATATGGAAAACTAGTTGCTATCAACCGTAACGATTACCTAATTGTGGGAATCATGTCATGCCACATACCCAAAAACAGGTTTGCGGGCGGCAGGGCCGTCATCTGTGCACATTTCGCACGTGGGAATGCGGATGAACACAGAGATGTGGATGCGAACTATCCGTGAGATCTGCTCCAGGGTCTCGTAGCGCCCCCAGCGCCCCATGGCTAGTGTTAGCCGAGGCGTATCCGATCTTGACCCCAACCTCGACATGTGGCCTGACTCTTCATCAACATGGAAAAACCTTCCATCCCGTATCTTGTCGACCTCTCTTTTCGCGGCTTCGCCGAGGGTCTCACTTATCTGGACAGTGACAGCCAGCCACTGTGTCATTTCTTTGGCGGGGTGCCCTACGCCCTCCCGCCTGTCGGACCCCTTCGTTTCCAGAAGCCGCAGCCACTACCACCATGCCATCGCTACGGAAGTAAAGCACATCCAGGACACTATACGCGCGGCTGTGGTCTCTGTCCGCAACCAGGGCCCTATGTGGAGACACTGGATCAAAGGTCGTGGGACGAGGATTGTTTGCAATCCAACATTTGGGTTCCCGCTGGGGATGCACCAGCCAAAGGTGACCGTCTCTCCTATTTAGCGACATCAAGCCACTTGCTGATTCAGGCTGTTAGGCTGGCCGGTGCTATTCTGGATCCGTAAGTCAACTTGTCTTGCCTAACTCGGCTATTTAGTGTCTGCCTCCGTCGTTTCGATAAGGTGACCGCTTAACTCCGGCCGGAAAAGTGGCATGTAGGACCGATTCTTATGACTGGCTCTGGTAGATGGCGGGTTCCTGCAATGGGGTAGCCCAAATGGCAGCGACCTCCGCGCGCTACTGAGCGAATCCCCCACTAGATGCGTCGTTGTCGCTCCCGCATATCGTCTAAATGTATTTGGCTTCCTTGCCAGCAAGCAACTTGTCGATTCGTGTAAAGATTTCCATGCAAATCTCGGCTTTTGGGACCAGCGCGCGGCACTTGAGTGGACGCACGAGAACATTAGCTACTTTGGCGGCGATGCGAGTAACATTTCCCTTGGTGGATACTCTGCGGGTTCCCATTCAGTTTTCCACCAGTTATCGTATGAGCTCGGGCAGCCCGATCAAAAGGCAATCGTCAAGAGGGCCTTGATGCTATCGAATGGGCCAGGCCTACAACCCAAGAGTTTTGACGAGGCCCAAGACCAGTTTGATCAACTACTACAGGCTTTGTGTATCGATACCAGCTTGTTGCCAGCTGAAAAGCTCGCCAAGCTACGGGCCTGCTCCCCTGTAGATATTGTTGAAGCGAGTACCAAGATTCAGCTCCATCAGTTTCGAGCAGTCACAGATGGATCCTTTGTACGCCATTCGCTGCTCGAGGAACTTTCAAACGGCGTATATGCAGAGCGCATGAAGAGGCGCAACCTACACCTCATCATTGGCGAGTGTAGCGACGAGCATCACGTCTATGGGCTATGGCGGCCTCCACAGCCAGGCTATCAAAGCATGCTCTCTCGGCTCCAAGCGGATTACCCCCGCAAAGCATGTCAGGTCCTCATGACTCACTATTTTCCACGTGGCATACTACCGAGTAAATACGAGAGCTGGCAAGCGGCCTTTGGCCGCATTTATGCCGATGTCCAGATACACGTCCTTGAGCGGGGCATGCTCAACGCCCTTGTTCGCCATGGCGCTGGTCACTTAATCCACAGGTACCGCATCGAGTGGCGGGCAAAGTGTGTAGATCAAGACATGCCCATTCACTTTGGTGCATCACATGCCTCCGATATGGCCATTTGGTTCTGGACCGCATTGACAGACGACGAAAAGAAGATTGCAACAGCGGCTTTTCATGGCCCGCTAAGTGCGTTTCTGAAAGGAGAGCAAGACTTTTCGTGGGGTACCACGCATCCCCTGCAGCTGAGAACTTTGAAAAGTAGTGGCCATGTGGTTATTGAAGACGATGATGATGGACGGCTGAAAGATGCTTTGGAGCTCTGGGATGCTCTGAAGAAAGTTGGAGCGACGGGCGATGCTAAAGAATCCGCAAAGCTTTAATGTCTTGAGTGTATGTCAAGGTTTTTATCTCCTGATCTATTTTTGGGTCTATTTCAGAATCGGAATACAAGCATAGCAGTCAGTCAGTCACCACATACAGATCAAGGATATAGCTTTTTGAAAAACCAGTCTTGCTATTTGTCTACCTTGCCTTTTTTGTTTATGTTCACCAGTGCTCATGAAGAAACTTTGGTCTGATTTTCATCACTCAACAAGAAGCAGACGGATAGCACATGGTTGTTTCTGGTGTTGTATTCCAAAAAAAATTAATTTGTTTCTGATTTTTCATCTCTCAACAACAAGCAGAAGACAGCACATTCTTGTTTCTGCTGCTGTAATTTTAAAAACCTTGCCTCTGATTCTTTATTACTCAGCAACAAGCAGACAAACAGGGTGAGCCCTCTGTTGTACTTTTAAAGAAACCTTGCCTCTGATTTTCATCACTCAGCAACAAGCAGCCAGACAGCACATATTTGTTTCTGCTGCTGTAATTTTAAAGAAACCCTACTTCTAATTTTCATCACTCAGCAACAAGCAGACAGACAGCAACATGAGTTTTCCGTAGCTGTATTTCAAAACAACCCCCCCTCCTCGCCAAACTCCCATGCCTTGCACATCAGAAAACTTTTTGATAGTTGTAATATAAAAAGATGCGCTCAGTTGGTGTGAACATGTGATGTATTGACCCTCTTTCTCTCACAGCCACAGCAGCACATTTTCTGCCTTTAGTTTATGTTTTCACTGTCTGTCATAAGTGAAACCTTTGTTTCGTTTATATCGATGTAATAAAGATGTTGTGTTTTCCAGCCAGTCACATAGAAGATGTCATCTTGGTGTTTTAAGCAAGGCACAGAAGCCAAGGCCATAGCCGATCTTTCCGGCCGTCTTTTAAATAAATAGAAAGAGTCGAAACTGGATTTTCATTTGTTCTTGCTGGTGATGGTTATGTTGCAAAAGGGAGACATGAGTTGTAAATGATGGCTTTTTTATTCACAGCCCCCATTTGAGGTCCTATTTTTTGTCTTTTTTTTTCATGGAGAGGGAAGGAGGAAAGGCACTGGCACATCGGCTCAGGACCTACAGGTTTTTTAGAAAGAAGCAGCCCGACACATGAATTCCATTCCTGTTATTTTGAATAAAACTTCCTTTCAAGTGTGATATAACAGTCTCGGAGCTCCACGTACAAAAGAGGGTATTTATACCCTCCTCCCCCTCCCTTCCTCCCCCATCATCACAGTTTCGCCTCCTCACCCTCCAGACGAAACACCTTATCCGGATTCAAAATACCCCTCTTATCCAACGCCTTCTTCACCGCCCTCATAGCCGCGATGCCCGCATCCCCGACTTCCTCTCTCAACGCATCCCTCAGCTTGAGCCCTACACCATGCTCGCCCGTAACCGTGCCCTCAAACCTTAATGCCAACCTCGCAATATCCAGCAGCACGGCCGACACAGCCGCGTAATCAGCTGCTGGGCAGATAATGGCCGAATGCACATTGCCATCGCCAATATGACCCGTGTTGCTACAGAACCAAGGCCTTGTTGTTGTTGTTGTTGTTGTTGTTGTTGTTGTTGTTGTTGTTGTTGTTGTGTTGCCAGGAGAAGGAGAAGAAGAAGCCTTGGCAATGAGTTCCTGCGTCCCTTGTACCAAGGCAGCGAGATTGGAAATGGGAACTGCACAGTCGCTATGCATGAAGAGGTCTGTAGGGTGCTTTTTCATGGAAAGCAGTGCTCGACCCATGCACTTGCGCGCTCCCCAGATGACACCCACTCTTTCCTCGTCACTGCTAATTTCCACGCTGCTGGCCCCTTGCTTTTTGCACAGTTCCTGCATGATGGCTATCTGGTCTTGCACCACTTGCGGCGAAGGGCCCGCGATTTTGAAAAAAAGCGTGGGCGTTTCTTCAAATTTCTGCTGCGCCAGGCCAGAGTGATTGGTACAGTGCATTTGCGGTCCGTCGGCCAGTTCGAGTGCTTCGAGCTTGTGGCCCAGTCTTTGCAGTTGCACAGTCACTCCGACGCCGTCTTGGAACGTTGCAAATGTGGCCATGCCCACGTGTAGATTTCGGGGTAAAGGCGAAAGACGAAGCACGGCTTCTGTGACAAGCGCAAGCGTGCCTTCGGACCCGATGATGAGATGCGTGAGGTCGTAGCCTGCTGAAGACTTGCGCGGGCGGTTATGCGTCTTGATGATGGAACCGTCTGCCAAAACACAGGTCAGGGAAATGACCCATTCTTTCATTGTGCCATAACGGTAGGCGTTTGTTCCGCTGCACGACATACTAATCTACCAACATTAGCCATGCCAAATCCATGAAATAGATACAAGAAGTGAGAGGGATTGCAAAGTCATAGTTGGAGTAACGCTGTTCTTGTTTGCTATCGTTCGAGATGAGACGAATACATACCATGCCACCAATCTTTGCCCCCGGTGCAGGATCAACAGGGAAAAAAAGTCCCTTGTCCCTAATTCGCTCATTCAATTCAACCCATCCAAGTCCCGGCTGTACAACTACATCCAGGTCATCTTCGTGCAATGCTACGATTTGCTGCATGCGCTCAAAGCTGATGCACTCCTCCTCGCGTTGAAGTGAGGGCGCCGCCAAAACTTGTCCCGCCGGAAAAGGCCGTCACTGTAATTCTCCGCTCATTACATGCTCGTAAGACTGTGGATGTCTGCTGAGTAGTCGTGGGGAAAAAGACAGCCAGGGGCGTCTCTTGAATCGAGGCTGGCGAGTGCAGCGTGTTTGATTTGCCGTTGCGAATCGACGCGTCTAATGTATATTCGATATTGTGTTTGGCAATTTCAGCGACCAAGCTATTAATGTCATCATAAGAGTGGTTATACATATGCGGCGACATGGTGGTGCGTGTTGAAATGGAATGGGTAGAAGCTTGGGGGGGAATTCTGCGGAAGCGGCGGCATGCGCCAACAACGGAACGGTTCCGCCAGTCTGCATATCAACAGTCAAAACACGCTGCATGCTGTTGTTATACGGTATGATCCAAACTTTTGCTTAATTGAAAGAAGTATTTGAGTTGAGCATGACAAGTGGACAAAATGGGTATCGCGGAAGCCTTCAACCATCAAAATAACTGCAATTCAAAAGAGTCACCCTCTTTAGGGTCCATAAACAGCCCCAATCCGAATAGTGTACAAGTGAACAAAGGAAAGTCAGGGTATACGTGAATGATTTCATAAGGCTCGTATTTGAGCGAGTTGTACGTGAGACTCACGGCAAGTCGCCATATGTCTTTTTGCGACTCCAAAACTTGCGACTCTTCTTCTCCTCCTCCTTCTTGACCGGCGCATGCGACACGAACGGCTCTGGTGGACCGGAGTTCTTGAAAAAGTCGGCCAGGTCGCTCGTGGCTGTACGCGAGCTCATCGTCGCCGCATCGGCAACGGCCGGGGCCCTGGCTTGCAGCCGAGGCTTGTTTGCGCGAGGGGCTTCTGAAGCAACGTACGTGGATGAGCCCGACTTTAGCGGTGGCGCACTATTGCCACTGCGTGCAACAGACGTGTTGGAAGCATTCGCACGTGTTCGCGCAGCAGCAATAGTTTCTTCACTGAGCACAAACGGCTGCGGTTTGCTATTCGTGGGGGGCTCCATGTCGTTTAGAAAGTCCATGAAGCTCTCCTGCTTTGGCTGTGCTTGTCTTGATCCCTGTGGCAGGCTGGGCGATGGGAGTGCAGTCAATTGATCTTCGTCCTCGTCCTCCTCGTCTTCGTCGGAAAGGTCAATGGCGTACGGATCCTTGACACGTCGGCGAGTCTTCGTAATATGTGGTTCGTTGTTTGGAGCAGACATGCTTCCACTGAGTTGTTGTGGGGTGTTGGAATAGGCCGGTTGCACAACACTGGGGGATGGAATAAGACCCGTTCGTGAGTTGATTGTCTGGGTGCTGTCTTTGGATTCCAGAGTAGAGGCAGCGGAGCCATATGCCGACTCCACGTTGCCATGGCCACCAAGCATGCTATCGAATTGATCCGAGTCTACCGTAGTGCGGAAGGGAGCCACGTTCCGGGGTATCCTAGGCTGCCCATTGTGAGCATCGGGTGGACCTTGGCGTATAAAGTCAATCAAGTCACCGTTGCCACTGGAAAGGCCTGCTGGACTACGAGGTTCCATGCTTGGACGTGCCCTTGAAGAGGCGCCATTGGCAGCACCAGGGCCAGATTGCTTCAGAGACAGTTTGCGTCCCAAAGAGGATGCCGACACACTGCCAGACCTGGAGCCGTTGCCGCTAATGTTCACAAAAGGTTGCACGGGCTTTTCTTGTCCGGGCGAAGGGCCGGTAGATCGTATAAAGTCGGCAAAGTCGCGCATCGACTCTGACTCAATCTTTGGGTCCCGTGCTAGCGGTCGTGTCACCACTTTTCGGCTTGGAGAGGGCTTGTGGTTAGAAGTTGTAGGGCCCTTGCGAGGCGTCGACGTGTTGGGTAGGTTTCCAGTACCAAAGGACCCATCTTCAGCGTTGGCACGAGGGTACACGACAATGGAGGAAGTCGATGGTCTACGAGGAATGGACTTTTTCTGCACAGGTGCCTGACTCGTTAGCAAAAGCAACTACTCAAATGGTGGCAACTTACATCTAGATCCCGCATGTTCTGCGGCGTTAGCGTAAATTTGACCGTGTCCTTCCCTTTTACCAAAGAATCGAACTCGCGCGCCCGATCTTCTTCCGACATGCGGCCACTGAGACCCCGGGAACGGTGGCTGGAAACAGAGTCTCGCCCACTAGATGCAATAGGATTGGCACCCAATCTTCGGACAGAAGAAGAAGTAGAGGGATGACGCCCTAATGAAGTAGTATCGGGGGATGACATCTCACGCGTCGAGTCTTCCGTCGACACGCGTTGTAAACGCTTGTCTTGCACATGTACATCCTGGCCAAGGGAAGTGGGGCTACGCTTAGGGCTGTCAGTGGTGTGGATGCTGCGGTTGGCCGTGTGTACAGAAGTCGTCTTTTCCTTGCGTGATGGTGGGCTACTGTCCACTTCTTGTAAAGCAGGCAATGAAGAGCCGCGCGACACGTTACGGGAAACGTCTGGTCGCCGCGGTGCGCTGGTGGGACCTGCTTCTATAGGCAAATTGGCCGCAACTTCTTGACGTATAATGCCTCGGTCAGGCACGGCAGACCTACGTTCGTGCTTTCCATCCGGTGATGGAGTACTGGAATGAGCAAGTGGAGTTGGTGTGAAGTTTCGCGGCTGTACCTCGACATACCCGCCACTCTTGGACCGTTCGTGAGGCGAGTCTCGTGGAGTAGTTGATCCTGATTGTATAGCACTATCTGAAGTTTTGGCAATGCCAATTGCTGTAGAGACCTCCTTATCGTCTGAGGGGCCCATGTCCAGGTAAGAAGTTGCCTCGTTGTGCCCAGTCGGCTTTGGTGTCGCTCCAGGCGTAGAGTGTGGCGATTTGACGCTACTGCTACGAGTACTACGCGTCGAAAAAGTACGTACAAGGCCAGGAGGGCCGGGTCTCTCAATAGACATGCGCTGTGAGCGCATGACCTTGACCTCTCTCTGAGGACTAACATTAACGTCATTCTCGGGCTCCTCAGATGTCATAGGTTCTCCCGTATTTACTCCAAAGCCCATGCCCGTAGTCGCCGCAAAAGCCACCATGGAAGGATCCGGCGAAGGTTCGGCCTGGGCCAACTCTGGCAGCTCATTTCGTATCGAACTTGATGCAGGAGAATCGTCGCCTAGTCGATCCGAGTCGCCATGCTCAGTGCCTTGGAGGGTGTCCGAAGAAGGAGTATGTTCGGCAGTGTGTTCGGAAGTCTCGGTTTGGCCATTGTCGGTCTCGTCGGGCTGATTAGGTTCCTGGTCGTTTGCAGCTTGCTCAGGCAGCGCAAATTGTGGAAGGGGACGCAGAGGCGTAGACGTGGGGCGCTTCCTGTTGGACTTTTTGAAAGATTCCACTGGGGACAGTACTAATACGCTCATTGGTCGCGGGGCTCGCGAGATTGCCGTAGACACGGTCTCGATCTCACTCTCGTCTTCAAAAGTTGGTGCCAGCCCAGGCACCTCGATTTCGTCCACGTCGTGCTCGCGGATTGGAAGGGGTATATTGGCCGCAATGTCGGTTTCGGTCGGAGGGTGCTCAGGCAGGGGCTCAGGATCGCTGTGAAAGGTGTTTATTGTATCGCGGCTGGCTCGGTGACGAAGGAGGCTCGTGTAGCTCGGGGCGGCGCGCACACCCCGTCCGGGAGAGAGGGGCGTTAGGGGAGATCGCACGCGTTTTCTCCATGTCCTCCAGAGCCTGCCCAGTACCGAATTTAGCGCGATCTTTTCCACGTCAGGCTCTTCAATGATTAGGCGCTCAATGGCGGGTTGGTGGTGTTCTGTTGCTAGCTTCTTCATCCTGGCCGCCATGCGAGCGAGCGCTGCCGAACCCGCAACGAGTAGCAATTGCTCGGCAACATATTCGATGACTGAAGTCAGGAAAATGGCCGAAGACCAGGATACCAGACCAGCTTCATCATCTTCATCGTCGTCCATGCTGAGCCCGCGCTCCTGTTTGACAAAGCGCTCCTCGTCCTCGTCTTCTAGTTCGCCCAGTCGGGTGTAGACCATGATGCGTAGACGGGTGCGCTTCCACATCTTTTCCACGTCCCACGACTCCATTGGCTTGGATGCCTGTGGTGTGTTGGTATCGTCTTGGTCTCCATCGGCCAGCAGACCCTCGAGCTCTTCGTCGGCGGCTTCCATGGCCTCACGGGCCAGTCGCGGCTTGAGTACATCAGATATAGCGGGTCGGATTGTGGCGAGCAATGGCGATCGCGCCGATGATAAAAAGGCAAAAAGGAGGTGGTCGAGGAATGCATTCAAGAGTGCCAGGGCGGGCTCGGAGAAGATGGCGTTTTGCAGCTCGTCGCTCTCAACGTGCTCTTCGCGCATCTGGGCATTGTGGTGGTCGGTTACAGTCTGTGAGGCGACCGAGGCTGCAATGTACGCGGGCGATGGGCGAACCGTAGTCGGCATTTGGAAGCCAAGGGAGCTGGCGAGCGAGGGCGCCTTGTCACTGCTGAAGCTCGCCGTTCGACACGGACGCGGTGGCGGCATGGCGGCCGTCTCGGAGAGAGAGTGCCTATGCATTGCGACCAAAAGGTGCAGAAATGTGGGTTATGTACGCAAAGATTATGGTTCTGCGGGTGATATCGCGGCGCGTCCGTAGCGGTTGTCGCACTGCGACCCTGCAGCTTTATGCACAGCGGAAGAGGAAAGAGGCCAACGAGTGGTGGTGGTCAAGAGGCGTGCAAGCTATTGCAAGTAAACGGTCAAGGAGTGACTAAAGTTTGCGAGAAGAAAAGGCCGTCAATGGCACATGGTGGCACGCGCAATCTCGCAAGGCCAGAGGGGGATAACTAAAGGACAAGACGGGATGTGAGACGCGAGATTGAACGAGTGTCATGTTATCGGGGGTATTGTCTGATGAGAAGCCATCCTGGTCGACGATCAAGCAACCCTGGTGTTCGCTAGGCTCAAGACACACTGGGCGCAATCGTACGGAACACGCAATGCGAATATCGTATGGCCTGCACCCTGAATCATGGGAACAACGATAATAAAGCCCACACGCCGCCGCGAGCTCTGTGTCGCATCTTGCTGGTACGACAAGTGGCACGCCGTCTATGGCACTACTGGCTGCTCGATCCAATGTGCGTGCCTGGAACCACGACCGAACCCATCACGTGGCCGCTCGTACATCTATAGCTTCCGTGCATGGATGGTGTTGTCAAAATCTACTACTACTGTATATGTAGGCACGTAGGTACCGTCGGCAGGAATACTTTAGGCCAACCAAGGTGCCAAGTTAATTACCATCAAGACCCTTTCGCATCACAGACTCCTGCATGTCAAGAAAGCGATTCTTGCACGCATTGGCCAGCATAGCCGTTGAAGCACGTCAAGTCAGCGTACATACTCCTAGGAGTACAGGTACGCATGTGGAGTCGTCGCACTATGAAACCTACGCCAGGCCCGACTGCAATCCTTTTCTGCGCCTGCACCTGTCCTCTGCCACGACCATGTTTGATCCCGATTCTTATCCGCATCGCGAGAAGAAAGCATATTCGTCGTTGTGTGGAAGACTTGGCTGAATTCCCCTATGCAAACATGATCTCCCGGCTGATCTATCCCAATGCGCCGGTCGTGGTCCGCCCAAACGAGTCAGTTTATAGTTGTCCAAGTCTTCGCTAATCTCAGGGGAAACCTCGCATTGCCGTGTCAATCATCAGCTGCTTCATGTGCTGAGCCCACTACCACGAATTCCGGCTGCAATGTTTTACTTTTTTTTTCGCGTTGACATGTGGACGGCACGGTCCGTACAAGGGTTGCGAACACACAATTCTTTACCTGAAACACTGGAGCGGCACAGAAAAGTCGGTCCGAGGGTCAACGTACTGTTATGTGATCACATATGATCGGACTATGCCTAGTATGATCGGACTGTGCCTAGAATCGTATAACCGATGGTGTATTGACAAGAGTACAGTGCGTTACGGATTACATGCCGAGGCTTTTGTGCCGTGCATTTCAGGCATCCACAGTTGAAAACCTACTGTGCTACTGTAGTTACTATGCATCGCAGAGCAACCATTTGATATCCAAGGCTCAACAACATTCATGAGAATCTTCTTGGGTATCGATGGATATTTTACCTAGAATGGTTGTGCCGTAAGGCTGCGAAGGAAAGAGCAACCCAGTTGCTGTTACCTCATGGCAGCCTGCTATTGGTCAAACACATCGTGCCAAGACATATCCCCTCATCTTTCTTGAACATCTTGACATGTCCACGATGCTTGAATCAGACACTGTACACTCCACGGGCATCTCCTTTGTCTGTTTCAACTCAAGGTGCTGTTTCTCGTATCCCTCTGCTATCCTTGCCCTGCTCGGCTGCTGGCACCAAAATGTCAAGACTACCGGTATCTTTGTGCTCGTAAACAAAATGTCCCGTCGAACCGGACCTTTTCCGATAATTGACAGGACTCTGATCTGATGACCCGTATTTCAACGAATCTGAACGTTTATCGGACCATTCTGTCTCTTCCGACTATACCACATGGCAGCACCGCTCTTGTCGATCCCCGGCCAGCGACGACAGGTCCAGTCGATAGGCCTTACAAATCGGCCATCTTGTATTGCAGCGCCTTTTGTAGTCTGGTCCTCTGGAATTCCACGATATGAGACAATGGTCGACATGTGCCTCCATAAGCCAGGCGATACTTGCAGACACAACACACTTCGTTGCTACTGACTGACCCCATGTCTTGGACGTATGTGCAGGCAATGGCATGGCCGTTGGCGAATCGACACCGGCAACAAGGCTCGCCTACAAACTGGTCGCGACCCCAATGAGAACAAGGCCTATGGTAGACGTGTTCAATCCAGCACATGTACGCAGTCTGGCTTGGGGTTTCCGGTGGTTACTGTGTAGGTCTAGCAGAAATAGGATCACAGAAATACTAACGTTCTGCAGGTACTTCATTACCTTACCCTTTACAAGCATGCAAACACCACTCATACGACGACAAAACATTTTACCTTGTCATCTACAGTTGTTTGCAGCTTGCTCTTTTGTTCTCGCTGTGGCATCAGCTTGATGTACGCATTAGTATAGAGGCACGTCTCTTTTCACTTGTCCGTGTCCACGTCCACTATGCCAAGACAGCCTTGTGCGAGTTGGTTACTGATCAAGCTCTCTGGGTGATTTAACAGAACACGGGGCTTATACCTTCTTCTCGTCCCTCCAACAGCTCCTCCACTTTTTTGTTCTCGGGGCGTCGACCCATGTCGGAGTATCTAGTGCGACGACTGCCACCCCCGGATGAGTAATAGCAAGGACCACACTGGACGCAGGACGTCGCAAACCCCACGCGGAGAATAACTGCCCAACCGACACGGCTCTAAATGCTACGTGGTCGCATAAAAGAAAAAAAAAAGCCTTAATCACAGTCATGACAAATGTAACGAGGCCGACTTCCGCGGCACCTTTATCAACTCGACAAGCACCACCACCACACATCTATCCTAGGAATACCGTGCGTCATGCAACTGGCGCCAACTCCAAGCGTCTAGCTGCCCCGAAAGTCGGCCTTGTCCGCAACCGTCCCCGTTCTATTCTGAGCGATTCGCTGAGCGTAGCTTTTTGCCTCCTGCAGGTACACCCGTTAAAGGCACCCCACCAGAGACACAGGTGGCTGCAAGTCATATCTTGCGCCGGTCCGAAGCAAGGGGCCGTGCAGCATTGGGGCTTGTGTTTGCATGATGAGCATGGCAGTCGATCGGCCAATGCCACTACGTGAAGCAGCTTCCCTGTGTCATGGAGGTGCCTTGAAAGATACAGATAAGACTACTCTTTACCTGGGACCTTGCCTGGATGCCCTGAGGACCATGGATTCGCTTGGTTCCTGACATGGTGTTGCATTTCCGTCAGTGTAGGCCACTCCTTTGGTGGCAACCCAGCAACCATCCGGCCGATCGGATAAGCCTGGCGCGGACCACACAGACGAGTCTTGTTCTTGATCAGCAGCGAGCCATAATCTGGGGAAGATATAAGCCTTCTCATATCCCTCCCAACACATGGAAGGGACCTCTAGTCTTATCAACGCCGCCCTAGTACGCCACACGCACGGTTCCCTTTCTCCACGTCGACTGCCAGACTATTTCAATCTTCATACAATCTCTCCTCAAGCATCTCCGACTCTACAAAGCATTGTCACAGCGAAAATGGGGGCATGGTGACGCCGCCACAACACAAGTTCAGTGGCCGGCGGCGTTACTCGATTTAGAAACGTAACATCGGGACGTGGATTTTCGCCTTATCTTTTGGTGGGCGGGCTTGCAGGCTTGGCAGATCGACGACGGGCCCACAACCCCGCTAAGCCCAACGGCCACGCGCAATTATGTTCTGCCGATATGGCTATGCGGCTTTTTTTTGCCAGTGTAGGACAACTGTTATTTCTTTCTACATACCCGATTAAGCTCGGCCGTGGGGTTCCGGGTAAGAATCTCTGGGCAATACTTGCCATTACAAACTGCATTGACGGCCATTCGTGCGATTCTAGACAATCAACGTTTGCTTTTGGGCCTGCAGAAACTGTGGGGTTGACATGCAATGCGCGCAGTCCGTGCCTGGGACGGCGGGTGCTTGGAAGGACATGTTCCATCCAAGACTCGTCATGGTGTCCTTCTGGAACAATGCACGTCCTCGGCCCAGAGAACAAGTCGGAAGCACGGTGCCGGATAGCCAAGGTTCCCTGTGCGAATAGTCTCACGTGGGAAGGTTGAGTAGGAAAGGTTTGCAAAAAGTCGAAGATGATGTTGCAATGACGAAGGCGAGGGCGTGCAATGGAAGTGCGGCGATTGGCTGCAGCCGTGCCTATCGCGCCCCCCGACATCAACCCGGGGCAGCGGCACCGTGCGCGTGCAAGAGGGCGGCGTACAGTATGCAGGTGTCGAGAAGGGTCGTACACAGTCAGCTCAGGGACCCCCGGGACTATGCCGCTCGTATTGGGGTACAAAGTTGACGATACGACGGCGGTCAGTAGCTTCTGCGACGGTGTGGGGCAGCGGTGTGTGCAATAGTATGGTATTCCCTGGGTCAGGGGCAATTCCATGACCAATATGGACCACTATGGTACTATAGCACGGGTAAATTTAGGTACAATGTAGCGACGGTATCCAGCGTGGCTGCGGTCAAAGTCGGAAGTTGTTGAGGCTGTGCGTCTGGGGCGCCGCCTAAACCCGGACAGGGACGTGCGTTTCTTTGTACTGGAAGCAGCGCTGAGGGCAAACGGCAAGCAGAACAAGGAGAAGATGCAAGACCTGCAATACATGCAAGATGCGCCAACCGCCAACAGCATGTACTAGGGAGTATTGAACAGGTGTCGCGGGAAAAAAACATTAGCGGGGGCTTACTGGGGGTGCGCGGCATAAGAAAAAGTCGCGCGTTTAGACGATCGATTACTTCCTCCATCCCACGGAAGCAGTTCGGCGACGGCTCTTGGCTACGGCCAGCCCAGCGATTATCTGACTACGGTTAGCCCCGCTACAGGCCGGGGACAGTCAAGTCATTCCACGACACATTTACCTTATAATCAAAGCCCCAGCCCGGCTGTCCTTATCTTCTTTTCCATATCAACTCCCCACTTCAAACAACAACCCCTCCATAAAGCCGTCCTTGTTGGCGTGAACTTGCTTCTCTTCTCTATTTATCTACAAGACTACATTTTACCGAGTCACATTTCCCAACCGCAATCATGGTACGTGTTTCGATTCTGGGTAGAAAGGCGACTATGGCTAACAAGTCCCAGGCAAACTCGACGATTGTCTCCAATGCCGCCAACGTATGTTTCTCCTGCTCGCGTGCCACGTCGGCCTCATACTAATTCCCACAACAGCTCAAGAAGTACCTTGACCTGCCCCAAAAGGGCTCTGTCATGGCTGAGTATGTCTGGATAGACGGCTCCAACGGCGTTCGCTCAAAATCAAAGGTCAGTTTCTTCCACTTGTCCGGTCCTGCCCCCACCCGATGCACCTGGAGGTTGCGATACACATTTGCAGGGTACGGGAGCTGCGAAGGCTCAAGTCTGCGTGCATGACGTGGACTTGGCCAATCACTCCTCCTGCACCAACTTCTCGTGTTCCTTATCGCAACCCCACGATAAGCCACCGATTGCACGCGGCAGGACCTGCATGAACTCTGCCGCTCTGCCCTTCCTCTGCCCCCATTGCCTCACCTCCACTCCCTCACACCCAACCGGCCGCTGACGTCGTGAGTCCAGACCCTGAAGAAGAAGGTCGAGAGCCTCGACGAACTCCCAGAATGGAACTTTGACGGTTCATCAACGGGTCAGGCGCCAGGCGACAACTCGGACGTCTACCTCCGCCCCGTCGCATACTACCCCGACCCTTTCCGTCTGGGTGACAATGTTCTGGTCATGTGCGAGACGTACATGTCGGACGGCTCACCCAACGCCTACAACTTCCGCCACGACGCTGCCATCATCTTTGAGAAGCACAAGGAGCACGGCTTCTGGTTCGGTCTCGAGCAAGAGTACACCCTTCTCGACGAGTTTGGCTGGCCATATGGCTGGCCCAAGAATGGCTTCCCCGCCCCCCAGGGCCCATACTACTGCGGTGTCGGTACCGGCAAAGTCTTTTGCCGTGACATTGTAGAGGCTCACTACAAGGCTTGCATGTACGCCGAGATTGCCATTTCCGGAACCAATGCCGAGGTTATGCCCGCCCAGTGGGAATACCAGGTCGGCCCGTGCCCCGGCATTGACCTCGGTGACCAGCTCTGGATGTCACGATTCCTCCTACACCGCGTTGCCGAGGAGTTTGGCGCAAAGGTCACTTTTGCCCCCAAGCCCATTCCCGGTGACTGGAACGGTGCCGGTCTCCACACCAACGTCTCCACCAACGAGACCCGTGGTGACAACGGCATGAAGGCTATTGAAGCCGCCATGGAGAAGCTGTCGACGCGCCAGGCTGAGCACATGGCCGTGTACGGCTCAGATAATCAGCTCCGCATGACTGGCAAGCACGAGACTGCCTCTTATGACAAGTTCACCTGGGGAGTCGCTAACCGCGGCTCGTCTGTTCGCATTCCCCGTGCCGTGGCCGCCGAAGGCAAGGGCTACTTTGAGGACCGCCGCCCCGCCTCCAACGGTGACCCATACCAAATCACTGGCATAATCGCCGAGACCATGTACGGCAAGGTGGAGGGTGCCGATGTCGCGAGGTTTGCCAAACAGGCCGAGACTGTTGAGACGGAGATGGTCATTGACGTTCACAAGCCATAAGGTGCTCTGCTTTGCTCCCTTCTTCATACCCCCTTTTGCGCATAGACCGTGTTGGATTACATAGCCGCTCTTGTAAAGGAGCTGGCGTCGGACAAGTTTAAGTTTATATATATTATTTTTTTATAGTTTTACGTGGCTAGAGATGATGAGAGGTATTGGCATGAGCAATGAATTACATCAACTGATCATGTGCCATTTGCGTTTGACTTTTGTGCTGTATAGTTACCGATTCGATATCAACACGATAAGTGGTTGATAAGTGTGAAAGTTGAAAAGGAAATGGCAGTAGGGTTAAGCTTCAATTTCATGATTATCATGTTTTGTAGTCAACTACCAAGCTGCCTTTATGCTAAAAAGAAACGCCCATGTAATCTTCGGTGGGGTATCACTGCATTCACATCAAAGACTTGACGTCTCTGCTCATTACTTCCACCTCCGCTACTCTTCTCATCATCTCTCTTCTCCTCTCTCCTCTCCTCTCCTCCCCTATTCAGAGAAAAACAAAATTTGGCAACGCTAAAAAAGCCTCCTAAGCCTCCTTCTCGATACGCGGAATCTCACGCCTCAGCCACTCTGCAAACACGCCTAATTGACCCGTGGCATCGAGCACGCGTCCCAACCGCTTAATCTTGCCATCCACCATCTCTGCGCGCTCCATATCGACGTCACCATGGCTATTTTCAAAGGTAGAGGCGGGCTTGTGAAGATTTTGGTCGACGACGACGATTTCGCCGTTGGCGTGCATGTCGAGCGTCAAGGCAAGGGGCTCGTGGTAGGCGAGGGGGGTGGAGGGGTCAGAGAGCAGTTTGGAGACGAGGTCCGATACGGCGTCTGTGCTGGACGCGGTCTTGGTCGCAGGCGTCTCCGGGTGCGGGACGTGCAGGCTGAGGCGGGGGGTCGGTGGTGCGTAGCTAAGCGTTACGTCGACTGGCAGCGGGGGCTCGTCGTCGGCAGAGTGTTTTGGTGTAACTGGAGGGGTGAGGTGGTGGCCTAGCTTGTGGGTTGGCGTAGGTTTGGGGGGAGGTTCGTAGAAGACATCGCGCAAAAGTGTGGTGACGTGCGCGTATTGTCGTAGTATAGGTAAGATTTCGACGAGCTGTTTTGGATGGCTGAAGGGGAGGCTTTCCAAGGTGCGGCTATATTCTAGCTTGGGCACGTAGAGACTCGTCTTGTGCAACTTTTCTGCATAGTGGCCTGCCAAATCAACAGTCCCAACGAGCCGTGAGCTGGTAAGAACATGGGTACTTTCGCCCGTTGAGGTAGACATGCCAGGATCTACTGTTCCAGGCCGCAGTGCCAGGCCTACAAAGGTTGTAGGCCTAAACTCATCGGTACGAGGCTCAATGCCGACCAGCTGGTGGAGTTGCATGTGTATCGCAAGGGGAACGACGAGTGGCGGGTTGAACTTGGCGACGAAGCGTACATTGGGCAGCCTCCCTGTAGCAGAATCAAGATTCATGGCATCGTCTGATTGCTCGGGAGCTTCGAGGTATGTTGGCTTGGGGTCGAGCCAGTCTATAGACGAGGCATTCAGTAGCATATTATTGAGAGCGGTATTGGCGTCGTTGTGGTCAGTCGCCTTTTCCACTTGGTCGCTAATCCAGTCGTTGGATATGCGAATGGGTGTGTAGAGGGTCGAAGGTGACGACTCGCACTCAATCGTGAGTGAGTACAAGTGATTATCACTTCCGATCTGATCCTCCGGATACGAGACTGTCGCTTTTGAATCTGCGCCCATTTTCTCCTTGCCCTTGTCCGACGCCTCTGGTGTCGACTTGGAAATGACGTTGCGCCTGTCCATCCAATATTCTAAGCTTAGTCCAAGACATGATCCGCCATTAAGCCGCGGCCGCCCACTCTTCTTGCACAAAACTTCCCTCTCAGCTTTGAAGATTCTGAAGCGCTCGTCGGGCGCGCGGTTGGCAAGCTCTATACCCTTTTCGTGCTCAAAGAGCTTCCTGAGACTTGTGTAGACACCGGCAATGGCATTGTAGCAACTAACTCCCCCATTTTGCGATGAACCCAGCTTATCAAGTGCCAAGAGCTTCTCCAGGCTTTCGGAAAAGCGCTCGAGTGTAATGTTGAGCTTGCTCTGTCCTGGAAGAGGCTTCAGACTTCGTACCAAAATCTCCGAGCCCGTGGCGCCAAAGTTGAGATCCGGCCTCGAATCATCCAGACCTGTCTGAAGATTTACGCTTGCAATCTCGTCATTTTTAAAGGTGACGTCGCACAAGGCCTCGTCTCCAATCAGCAGACTCCAGGTGCCTGCTTCGTCCATGTGCTTTTCGTACGGTATGCCCAGTCGCTTGCAGAGCGCAAGCAAGCCCTCCTCACTGACGCGGCCTGGCTTTTTTCCGACTATTTCGATAATCTCCCGTAACCGACGAGCCCTCTCTGCTTCATCTGCGCGACCCATGGCGCTTGTTGTTATGCCCAAACTGGACATACCCAACCCGCTCATGCTGATGCCCATGCCAACTCCACCCATGGCTGAGCTCGTAACGTCATTGAGCATATTAAGTACTGCGGGTGAATCGTACGACAGCATAGGAGGAACGCTGCGCGGGGCGGGCGAAAAGGCATTGTGGTTCTTCGACGGTGTCTTTTCGTCCCTGGGCGTGGGCGTCGCCATTTTGGGGCGTCTAGTATCGTATCCGCGAATCGAGTTTCCTATGACATTTGTAAAGAGGACTATGGGCAGCGAGCGACTGGTCTATTAGAGAGAGTGCGGTTGTGTGCGACAGGGGAGGAGTAGGAGGAGCAAAGCCACGCAGCTCCAGATGAGGCGGGTACCTAGGTACGGATGCGCCTTGGCATTACCGACGCGTTACCGGTACCCCACACATGTTTGACAGAGCTAAATGGTACAAGTCAAGAAGATGATTACTATATTCCGAATAGACATAAACTCATGGGTATCTTGTTATCGAATTTGTTGACCACAACGCCATACCTATGCCACGCTAATCCAGCTCAACCACCTCGTCGCCTACCCTCTCTGTCGCCTTGGTCTTTCTTCTCGTACCCGTAGCCATGGTCGTCTTTTTTTGCGTTGCAAGCCGAGACTCATCCATGAGCTTGTGTCCCAAGTCCTGGTATTCAATGGCGCGTACACGCTTCTTTGGCCGCTGCTCTTCCTGCTCTACCTTAGCCTTGGCTTCGGCTTCCCACCGTTTGCGTATTTCGTCTTCTGCCTTGTTTTCCATACTGTGAAACGAGGCGTGGTGGCCGCAGCCGTCGCATTCATAAGAGGATGCTACCTGCACATGTTAACATCACACCATGCCAAGCTCACAGAAACGGCCGTACCTTGAGTGGATGCAGCATGAAGCGTAGACATGGGCACGTCGATGAGAGAAGAGAAGCCTTGTGGTTGCATTGGCCGCGCGGAGGGACATAGTTCATTTGTGTCCAGACATTAGAGGAACCGGCCATTTTGGTGAAGTGATGCGGATGTCAAGCATACAGTGACGCAGCCTTGTTAAGACGTCACGACGTCAATTGAGTAACAACGCCAAAATGTCTCGTGGTCACGTGCAGGCACAGGTTACGAAATTTCACCTCACAACCGCACTGTCTTGGCATATTGCCTAAGAGACATTTTTTACGATGGAATCACTCTATAGAACATGTGGTGGCCTGATCGGAGCTTCGTCCGGAAAACTACTATTTTGGACGTGGACCTCGGCTTTTAGTGCAACGCTTGTCCAATATGACTACCAACGACGCATAGAGCGCCAACAGAAGCCCTGAAACGTCCGGGGCCAAGAGCTCTAGATTGGGCGAGCAGTTCATCCTGCGGCTACATGTCGGTCGTAAGTGGTCGCAAGACGGGCAGTCGAGCGAGGGGTCTGACGCTGACGCTAAGTCGTCACCGGTGTAGTGGGGACTTTGGACAGGGCGCGTGTACAGTCGATCGACCCAGCGGGGTAGATTATGGGTATAAAGCCCCTCCTCATGTAGCAGTAGAGTCTCTTTACCAACATCTTGTCAACGTACGATAACTACACTTTTTTCTCTCTTCCCCCCTCTTTTTCCAATACCCATCAAGATGGCTCCCGGAGGATGCTTTTGCGGCAACGTCCGCTACGAGGCGCAAGGCGAGCCCGAGGCCCAGGTATGTAGTACGTCTTGTTTGTCTCGACATTTCTGACAGGGTACAGATTGTGTGCCATTGCCTCGACTGCCGCAAGATTAGCGGAAGCACCTACTCTTGCAACGGCCTGTATCCGGGAGAGGCCTTCAAGGTCACCAAGGGCACCCCAAAAGAGCACAAGACAAAGAGCGCTAGTGGCTCTGAGGTTACTTCGGGCTTTTGGTTTGTAGCAGTGGCTTTCTTGCACAGACAATTTCTTACGTGTGCATAGCGGCGACTGCGGTTCGACCATGTTTCGTTATGGCAACACCTTTGGTGACAAGCGCGTCGTAAAGGCATGTTGTAAGATGCGATTACGATAGCTCTGCTAACTTTGTCCAGATGGGAACTCTAGACGATACTAACATGCTCAACAACTTCAAGGCCAATGCCGAGTTGTTTGTCAAGGACAAGCCCCAGTGGGTTGGCGTATGCGAGGGAGCTGCGCAAAAGCAGGCCATGTCGTAAACGAATTGCTGTCGAACGGGCTCGGGTGGGAGTCTTGTGTATATCTTGTGTATATCTACTCGGAATCTGAACTTTCCGGCTCCTTGAGACGCTCCTTCATCATCTGTCCAAGTCAGCACTGTGTGTGTCGTGTGTGATGCATTGCCCACCTGGTTCAGGCGCGCCTTGAGCTCGTTGATCCTGGTTTCCTTGACCAAAATGTGTTCTTCGTCGAGCTCCTCAATGATGTATTCGTTGCCGCTCTTGCTGTCAATGTCGACCAACATGGCTTTGATGGACGCGTCGCATTTGACGAGGATGCCTGTGGTCGTCAGTATCCCGTCACGTGTCTTGTAAGCCGGGGATGATACCTCGTGTAGCTTTGACCATGGTGAATTGAAGTAGTGGAGGAGTGAGAGAGTGAGGGAGTGAGGGAGGGAGGTAGTTTGCGGGGTGTGGGTTGAAGAGAGCAAGCAGAGTGGACATCAGGGTACGAGCGTGCCGGCAAGGGCCACCTGACGCGACCAACTCGCCGCCTCGCCGCCTCGCCGCCTTGTCATTGCCTAGCCACCCCGCCAAGCATCCTGGCGCTTTCTTCACTTTATGCGAAGCACTGCACTCTTGCCTCACTCACTACACAGGTTCAATATGTAACATGTCAATATGACACCGAGGTATGAATGCGTCCAGACATGAACTCGCCTTGCGCCTGAACATGCCCAAAAGAGTCGATGGCGCATGCCTCGCGCCTTCTCGTCCATGGCCAAACGGCAACGTCCTGTACTGCTGACGCCTTCCCGGAACGCAAACCATGGGGTAGACGCTGCCGTCGGAATGCCATGGCTGAAGACGTATACAGGAAATTGCTCTCGTCATCTTGGCCTCTGGGGTATACGACTCGTACATAGTATGTCTTACCGCCTCGCTTTACCTTTACATACGAGCCCTTAATCCGCCCTCCTCTTCCATGGCGCCGTCTCCAATACCTGCCACCGTACATGCACACATGGCTCTCGCTGCCTGCCTACCTGCTCAAGCACATATTTCTGTCCGCCACGCCCTTGCATCTCTAGCAGCACGAGATGAGGACGAGTTCCACGATGAAAACGACAACTTCTCGACAAGGACGGTCGAACTTGACCCTGTCCACTACTACTTTGTACTCCTCCTTACACTGCTCGTTACTGTTGGACTGTTGGCTTGGCTCATATGCTGGCGAAGGAGACGCTCGAGAAAATCCGGACGCCTAGGCGAGCAGCAAGCACGAGCAATGAACGTGCAAGCCTGGACATTACACGGCGCCGGTATACCCAATAATGCCACTCTTGTTAGTCGAAATTCAAGTTCGGCCCAGTACGACGACGCACCGCCTCCATACCAAGGGAAGACGGACGCGACACCCCCATATCCCTCGATTCCACTCCGAGCCCTGTCGCGGGATGAAAATGATCCTTCACGGCCACCACAGTACACTGAACATAATGGAACAAGGGCGGAAGTTGTGTAATGGCGGAAAGCGGAAGGAGGGATATCAAATAATTGATAGAGGCACTACCCGATAATCATTATTCACTTACCCGTTTCTCAAGTGTTCTATATTAGCACTGGTGGAGGCTTAAACGCGCTTGAGCTATTGTTTCGCGTCTGCGGAGCATTTGCAATGCGCATGTAAGCTACCAAAACAACACTATACGAGCAGTGCCCCCCCCCACTACTTGCTGCAGTCACCATCCTATCGTGAACCGTATTACTCCGTACGCAGTCAGTAATCACAAAGCAAAAGCGCCTCTGCATCGCCAAGGGGGCTAAATGTGCGTCCGCGATTTAGCGTCGAAGCAGGTTATTCAGCGGCACGTCAGCTTACGTCGCTTCCTTTTGACCTGCATGCATCGTGTCTTGCCTCTTCAGGCCAGCGGGTCAGTGGGGCAGCAACGGCATGACGACATGCCGACGGGCTTGCGACAACGTGGGCACCGCATCTTGTTGATGGGTTACTAATATTCTGCATAGAAACCACCACGCGCTGAACTGAATTTGTCCCACACCAAATATGCGCAGTTGCAACACTTTGCATCATCCGCCCATCCGCCCATCCTCGTAATCACCCTAATCACCCTAATCGTGACTCTTCTACGCCTTCGAGCGTGTGCATCCTAAAAAAGGGTGCTTCTAGAAGCCAGAAAATGCTTATTAAGATGATATTGTACCTGACTAGTACATGCCACAGAGTCATCATGTGTAGGGTAGCTACCAACTAACCAATCCTAATTCTGTAATTGCAACACCGATTGCTTGCAAGGCCGTAGTATCTCGACCGAGCGTCGTGCTCGGCGCGAAGTAGCTCGGACACGCATCGAGCACTCCAACCCTGTCATATCGAGGCGATCTCGTATCGAGCCAATCACTTGCCCATAGCTACGCTCCATCACCCGTTCACGATATCCACTACTGATACTCCTTAGTAACACACTAAGGGTGTGTAACAAAGCACAGCACACTACCCACTACTATGGCACTGCACACTTTTCATTTTGCGATCGACATGGTCCAAGTTTTCCCGGTCTGGCGGGTATCCAAGCTTTTACAATTTGTTTTGTTACCAGGGAGCCGTCTGTTGAATGGACGTTTACCAATCTTGAGTGAATTTGTTTCACATTAGTTTCTTGCTTGTTTCTTTCCAACCTGGGTTGCGATCAACAGACGCTTCTCGCATCAGCTGGTTACGGGTACCGTAAGGGATATGTAATCAATCTATTGTGAGGTGCTCGGAATAAGCATCTCGAGGGACAGGGTGAGTTGTATGCTATTATGGATGAAGTTACCAACACGACCTTTAACACGGTGGCATGGAATGACACCAAAACAGATATATTCGGCTGGAACTGAATTGTATAAACTATTACAGTCACAGTCAGTCAGTCCGTGAGTCAGTCAGCAAGCAGTAATATATCACCTCCCTTTCCCACCATCACCAGCATTCAGCAAAACGTCGATTCCAAAACATGTCTACATCCAATTCCCTCCTCGTGAGTTAGTTTACCTCACCGCCCTCCTCCAGGTGTCCCACATACTCACAACAAACTCTAGTCACCTGCAGCGAATCCATCCCGCAACTCGACCCAGCCTGCCACTTCAACCTCACCACAAACCCAACTTGCGTCATCAAGACCCCCGGCGGCCGTACTGGAGGTATCACCAGCACCGTCCAAGCAAATGGCATCGGCTTAATTATTATCGTCCAACATACTGGTACGATGGCGGCCCCTTTCCCACAATTGACATTGACCCAGAAAAGCTGATAATGCTTCCAAGGCTGTCCATGGTCCCCAGGAACCGTGCACGACAACATCCGGACCGACATTCAAGCGCTAAGAGAGGCGCTGAGGGCATCGCCCAGTGTGAGGAATACGATCCCGATTGTTGGCTATTTGCTAGATACTGCGACGGGAACCTTACAGGAGGTCAAGTATGTATTCACCTCTTTGCTTTCTGCGTCTGAGACCCGTCCATTTGGGGAGTTATGTCATCTTTCAGAATCCAGTGTATTCGCCGCCTACTCTGGCATTCCGACGACTCGTTCACCGAGACGGGTAAGAAGGAATGGGTTGGTGAAGGGGTAGGATTGTAGAGCTGAGCATTTTACTGATTATTCACTGTAGTGTACCTCAGATGGCGGGTCCAGATGCTGAAGTCAGACAGTGCGTTTTGAACCAAATGCAGGATTTTGGACCGTTTTGGAGTTAGCTTGTGTGGGGTGGATGGAGGGATTGAGAAGATCAGGACGGACAGGAATCAAAATATAGACGGCGTTGGGGGTGTAAGTATCAAATTCTTTCCGATCAAAACAGCTACTTTTCGACAAAAAAGGACACTCCGTCACCGAATCGTCTTTTCACGCCTATGATATAGATGCTGCCACGGGGACAGAGATAGAACGCTTTGCAGCTATTTCCCGTAAGCAGTGAGATGTGGTGAAATGAGAGTAGATTCTGGGATCTAGGAGACTAGGAGTATCTAGGGGTATATATAGTACTATGGACGGGCTGATGAGTCATATGTGTACGTCATGATAGTGCGTCATGACTGTACCCTAGGCTTACATTTCAGCCACATACGAGTGGTGATAGATGGAAAACATGCGACCGCAATGCTGATTTATTTCATTAACCGAACATGAGCCGTGCTGGTCCTACGCCGCTCAATTATACACCAATACATCATAACGAATAACAAAGTGGAAAACAGGGTATCGTGTTCTTTCATCACTATGGTATCTTGTAAACCGACATCATTTCCTTTTATCATCTTACACCACGTCTTCCATGAAGTTACCAGGAGATAATCATCTTCTCACAGGCAACTCTCTTTCCGACTCCGCATTTCTCCCTCCGAATTCCAGACCTAAACCTTGGTGTCACAGCAAAAGGTCGGTGCCCCCACTACAGCGGTCACTACCATCATAGCCTCGTCAGCCAACTAATCAGATCAAGAGAAGTGACTGTTTACATACCGCATTTGTCAGGTGGAGCTGCGCCAGCGAGGCACTAGATAGTAAGGTGATTAGTGGCATGTAAGGGTTAAGTTAGCCCTGATGGCTACGTACAGTCACAGCAAATTGCTACAACTTTTTGTTAGCTAGGTCGATACTGAGATTGGGACGGTAGGTACTCACTTCTGGCGGACAAGGGCCTCCTACACTGTTTCCGCAGGCGGCGAAAACAGTCGGGATGAGCAGAGCTGCGACAGCGGCGAGATATTGGGTGGCCTTCATTATGAGCGGTTGGAGGGTTTTTTCTAGGAGAGAGACTTCAAAAGTGCGGTTTGGAGAGAAGAAGAAAGGTTTATCTTGTTGTGTAGTCTAAAGGTAGGCGGCATTCAGTGTCTCTATATGTACTTCCCTAGAGCACGCTACCTAAGTATCTAGACCTACCTAACCGCTATGATCCTACCCTTGCTACGCAAGACGAAACCGGAGTATTCCCCGCGCAATCTGTATTGAGCTACCTCCAAGTGTTTTGCCGTTACAAGATACGAGACTACGCGCCAGCTCTTCTTGCATTTCAGCAAGACGGCTATATTCACAGACAAGCCCAACAACAGAACAAAGTAGAACGTTCATGGACTTACTGTGCTCTCATGGGTAATTGCTGTGAACTACAAGCTGGTTTCGGTGAGGATGCGAGCTACAAGCTATACTCAATCTGGTACTGATTCACATCATAACTATCATCATTAATGCCCAGGTACCTATTATCCTATCTGGAAGGGGATCTCGAAGCAAACCCATGCTCGGCCTCGTATTTTACAGCAACTACCTACTAGTACACATCAGAGCACAGTACGCGTACAAAAAATCGACCAAGAGAATGCCAACCTCTTCAAGGATACCCGAGTTCTATGTTTAGGAATGCCCAATACCTACCGATACGGTGAAGAAGTACGGTCTGATTGATCGTCACACATATCACTCCACAATCGGGAAGCCGGACGGGTAAAGTTCAACCATCAGCACCGTTCACGGTCCGATTCCCCCATGGCAAAACAAGACCGCAAATCTGACATTCTCGATCCGATTCGATTACGATACGAGGTGGCCTAGGCTTCTCTGGTTTAGCGAATACCCCGTAAGCTCGTGTTGAAGATTTAGAATCTTACATACCCTTGATAGTTACGATATTATAGCCGTGGTTGAGGTTAAAGCATATGTATGTCGAATGCTGTGAGAACTTGCGGTGTATGTATGCGATAGGAACGGTGAAGGTAAGTCTGCTACTCATAATATAGCTTTTTACGCTAGAGCATACATAGCTCATGTGGGGTGTGAAGGAGAGCTTGGGTTGTATGGCAGAGTGAGACATAGGGCTACCATAAGCAAAAAAAGAGATTACTAAGATAGCAAAAAAGAAAGAGTCAACAGTGAAGTTCGAACTTGGGGCAAAAAAACAGAAGGAACTCCTACTCCGATCTCGTGATTGAAGTCTACTCCCTACCCTGGTAGGAAGGCAATTCGCACTCTTGAATCCATTTCGGTAGAGGAATACCTACTAAACAGTTCATGATTGAAGTCAACTCCCTACACAATAGGGAGGCAATTCGCACTCGTGAAACAGCGTTCTACTACTCCTCAGCTCCTTCTGATAGGAAATTGTTCAATTAAACAATATATATACAGCAATTAAATGTTTTGGGCAGTGGGGCACGTATCAAGGTGAAGTGGGGTGACGGAGTAAGCGAAATCGGCGAACGCTAGTGAGCGTTTGCACGTGAAAGAGCGTGATTTCGGGCAACCGTATGATAAAGTTGTAATTGCATCATTTCTGCCTGATTCGGCTACTGAACTATACTGATACACATGCCGCTATTTAAAACCAAGTATTTCTCCTAAACAAAATCTCTCCTCCTGTCACACCGCTTCCTCCAGCCTTGCTTTCTTTGAGAATACCCGTATCGTATAGATCTGCAATGAGCGAAAACAGCATTCCGTCACATCCCTTTGCTGCCATGAAATCTGCTGTCACAGGCAGGTACTCAACATGTCCGGTAATGGTAGAATTGTATGGCGCCTCACCGAGCGGAACGACGAAATCGGGTACCTCGGCCATGATTGAAATACGACTGTTGTCCCAGCCAAGAGGCACGCCCGGCGCATCCCGATAAGCGTTACGGTAGACGGTGCCAGCAGTCGAGCCGACATACATGACCAAAGACTCGGAGCACGTCTTAGGAGAGGGGGCGAGGAAGGTTTCATTGGCCCATGTTTGGAACATGGTCTTGTTGGCGATTCCGTCGTCAAGAGTTTCGGTCTGGTTGTTGCCCCATCCCCATCGAGCCAAGGGCACGGGATCGACAAAGGGTAGGCGGCCATCGTGTTTCTCCGCATAGTCAGCGTAAAATGGTTTTCTAACAAGCTCTGTCTGCTGCTTAGATATGAGAAGCGCATATGTAAGGTTCATAAACGTTGCAAGAGGCGCAACATCTGGGTTCGCTGCGTCAAACTCTGCTGAGACGTTGTAGGCGGTCGCCTTGACCCCCAGGAAGTTGGTCACATTACCCAGGAAGTCAATAAAAAGCTGATCAGCGATATCCTTTGCTTCCGTCGGCCAACCAAGAGTCTGGATGCTCGTAGGGTACTTGCTGGTAACGGTCATGTTTGGTCCGTACATGGCTTGAGCAGCTTCCATCCAGATATGCGGGTTGCGCGCAAGCAACCCGGGAGTGTCGAGTACTGGACTCATTGGCATAACGTGATCTAAGGAGACTAAACCATGCGAGGGGCGGTTACCGTACAAGCCCTGGACTTGTGAGGGACCACGCACACTGCCGCCGGTGTCTGAGCCAAGACTGACGTCCAACCAGGAGTACGAAGCAGTACCGGCACCGGCGCCAGAAGAACTAGTGGATGTGTCCTGGTAGCCATCGCCGCGGGGATTGAACGCTTCGTGATAGTCGACCCAGTCTGCTGTAGCAGTCTCACCATTGGCAAACTGAGATGTGATCATTTTACCAACAATGATAGCTCCAGCGTCTATCAAATTTTGTACAGACGGTGCGGTAGCATTTGATGGAGGATATAACCAATACCAAGCCCTGTTGCCATTGGAGGTGCGTAGACCTTTGATGTCTATAGAATAATGTTATCAGCAAGACACTCAACAACAGCAGCTTTATAGATGCCACTTGATCAATGTACGTACCGTAGATATCTTTAATTCCGATGCGCATACCGGCCAAGGGCTTCTCAGCAGTCCTGGTGAAGTATAGGCGAGATGGGACGGCGATTGCCTGCTTTTGGCCCATAGTACCGGCGGGCAGAACCGAGTATGAGCCGTCACCATTAGCAATGGCAGACTCGGTGAAAGCGCCTTGAACATCAGAGTAGAGTCTCCAGGCCTCATAGATATTTCCCGCAGTATTTACAAAGTATGGCCCAGGCGCGAGTTCGCCGGATGAGATACCGGAAAGAACAATTGTCGAAGAATTTGTGGGCTTGAAGCTGGTACCTTGAATGTAGAGTGCTGTTTACTACGTCAATATCGATCTTTGCTATGTCTTCTTTCAAACGTACCTTCCATGAATCCCTTCTGCCACACATCGTCCTCATTATAACCTGTCGTAAGAGAGGCGATATCGACCCCATAGCCTTTGGCATTCACCACTGTGATTGGTACAAACATTTCATCCTCAAACGATGATTGAAGCTCATCACACCGGGAGATCTTGGCCACCGGTTTTGGCGGAAGAAAGTAGTCAATGCCTGTCAAAGATACGGTAAGCCCCGTCGATGATGCGGCAGCCTGCACATGAGTGAGGACAAAGGACAGGACTCCCAAAGACTGGAGTAGACGCATATTGTCCATGATAGTTCCAAATAGATTTGTCGAGTGGAGATACTGTCAATCTCTCCAGGAAGTAGGATAGGTTTTATATGGTGTTATTGGAATTACCTTGAACAGATCCATGGGTCGATTGGTACTATAATCGGTACCTAACCATACTTCTCAGACGAAAAAATTGATAATCCGGCTTTAAATTTAATAATCTGACTCAAAACCCCGGGTTTAGTACCGATTACGTTACTAAACAATGTATATTAGACCTATTGATACCGAGGATAAAGACATGTCGTTATCAGTAAGGCCGATCGTGTGCACTTGAAATTGGGTTTTAGACAGATAAGCACTCGATGCGTCATTCTTACTGGTTGAATATTAGATTCTGCCCTATGAAGCTACCCAAGTACATAAAGGGCGTTGCTGGTAGCGTAAGGTGAAAGGTGGGCGACATATGATAGCTTCCCGAAGCCGTTATTCATGACTCGCGCGGCCGAAAATGTTCTTATCGCGTGGTTTGACGTGGAGTTACTGCATCTCGAGCGGGGCGATAGGCGATAGGCGATAGCCTAAGTTTTGTTAAAGGCTTGATGGTGTGTGATGGTTGAGCGCCGGGCTCATAACCTGTGAAAATGGTAGAAGTGGGAGTAAAAGGTGTAGATTGAAATGTGGGTGAAGACCCATATCTACATATAGTATCGACCAGCTACCCACGCCCCTGCCACTACCGAGCGGCTACCATTATGTCATTACGTTATTTCCTCTCACTTACAATATTGGGTAGTAACTACAGAACAGCTGCGCCTTCTCAACAGGTTTGTGCCGGGATTAGACTGCGAGGACTGGAGTTTTTAGTAATTTTGCGATGGTCTCTGTGGCGTTACGTGATGTTGGATCATGTGCTCGTGTTGTGCTAGGCCTCTTCCCCGAGGTCGGTGTCTTCTATACCCCCGATGTAAGGTGTTGCGGAGTGCAGCCCCTGAGAGCTTACCGCCGGAAGAGCGTTGCCCAAGCACGGTGTGCCAAGGAAATTGATCACCCGTAGAGTGTACTAGCGAGAGGGCTATTCATAAATAGTTGCTCTTTCGCAGTATTCCAACAATGATCTGTCTCCCAATTCATTCCTATGCTCCAATGTTCAACATAAGGGTCATCGTCATCAGGTTTGACCAGGTCAAACTCAATATCATGCTATGCCTTAGCATTACTTACGATATTACCATAGCGAGTAATATTCGTAACACCTTTCTCCCTTGCCAATTTGCCCGCACTCCATTGATTTTAGTCTAGAGCATGCTGCCCTCTCTTCGCCAAGCCAGGAATGTATTCGTATTTGAATCGTCCCAACGCACGAATCGAAAAATGAAACTTATAATTCGGGTACTCGATTGTACTGTAAAGCGGGTAATTTAGTTTTGAATGGACAATTAAGGCGACAAGCAGGATTCTTACCATGTGGCATTGAAAATGCCCTCCACGGCTTCTTGTAACCACTCACCATTCGGCTGCTGTCGTTGACGGATCAACTGGAATATCGTCAGCCATATGCCCATATCATGTGGGCATAAGATATAGAAGACCCACCTCTAAGCCACGTGCCACAACCATAGTGTCAGGATACCCCGCTGCCATCAGACCCAGCGTCGCCCATGCAGTATTGACTACTTGACTCTGCTCCTGTTCTACATACTCTCCCCGCTCACAGCTCTGCCAATGCTCACCCCAGCCGCCATCATCTCGCTGTTTGCCAACTAGAAATTGACATGCTCGCCGCACAGGCTCGGACATCGCGTAGTCTTGGCCAGAAGCAGCCAAACCCTCCAGTCCAAACATGGTACCATATGTGAAGCATATGCCCCATGAGCCGTACCAGCTTCCATCAGAACGCTGTGAACGCTCAAGAAATGCGGTTGCGGACCTGATTGCCAAGTCTATCTTATCGGCGGAATACGAAGGGTAGTATTTGCGGAACGGCGCTAGCGCCGAAGCAACAGCAGTTGTACATTCCGCGTACGAATAATCGACCATACAGCGATCGAAAATCTCGGCGGGTTTAAACAACTCTATAAAGGTTCCTGCACGAGCGCGTTCATAACTCGGAAAGCCGCCGTCCGAGTTTTGCATGTTGAGCAGTGTGTCAACGCAGTCAAAGAGGTCGTTAGATGCTATCAGCTGCTCAAAGCCACTTGAGATTTGTTAACTTATATCCAACGTTCTAAGGGGATCATGGGACGTACTATTTTTCCTGTAAGAGAAGTGTTGCCTTGAGGCCTTCAGCGGCACAATCAGACACAATATAGCCATTGTCCTTTGTGCTGAATGGCCAACCTCCTTTCCTTCCTTGTCGGAACGGATCCGCAAGATTGTCCTGAAGTTGAGAAGCCTTGATGAATCTGTGTGCTTTTTGCAGCGTCGTTCTAAATTGTGGTTCCTTAGCCAGGCCGGCTTCTGCGATTGCGATGACAGAGAACGCCGTGTCCCAAAATTGTGTGCCGTTAGTTCCGCCGCAATTCATTCCCTCAGCACCTTTCCAAAGGTACGGTAAAATCTTATCCTGATGTCGCTTAACAGCTTCACTTCCCGGACCATCATGGAAGTAGACTGCGACCATATGGAATGCCTTGTTCACGGGTGCAATGTCATTGTACGCAGTATTCTCATCCTCTCGTCGGATCAGCTTGCGAATAGCATCGTTTGCTCGTGAATGAATCCAACCTGGCCGGATAAAGCGTTCCCAAAATAGAGCTGCAGAATTTGCAATCGTTAAAAAAAGGCTCAAGGGTCGTCTTCGCTCCAACGGACCAGCTGAATTTGCATACAATGCGAATTGGATCGAATCGTACGGGTGAGAGTGAATTTCACTTCGAATCTGAATCAACAAGTCGTTCAGTTCCATCTGATATTTGTTTGAATACAGGAGAGACACCGGAAGATATACGGAGCGGCATTGGACCCACCACCTTGAGGGATGAAACGGTAACCAAGTTGGAAGAATCCTGGTTGGGTCTCAGAGTCTACTCTGAGGTTAAATGAGTCTTTGATCAATACATACCACAATTCCGACGGAACAGGCTGGACGCCGTCCCATTGGAAAAGGTTCAGCAACGCAAGCCAATATCTTGCCCACTGCGGAGCCTGCAATGCACCGCCTATCCAGTCACTATGTTTCGTCCTTGTTTGATGGTCACCGACTTACCGAGATGCAAGAGGCGCTCGCGCGCTTTTACGGCTCGCCTGTCGTCCTTCGCCATGCCAAGAATCCGGAGTGCAACATAATAGAGCACGGTAGCAAACACCGTGGTTGAACCAGCAGTGTGGAGTCCCCAACCGCCATCTTCGTTTTGATGATGGCAAATGTACTTCGTCATCTCAATTGCCCACTCTTCCGGAATTTGGCTTTCGGTAATGTACAATGCGAAAACAATACCTGGGAGAAGAAAGCATGGCCCACCATAGCTACATGCCCAGTGGCCATCGTCGAGCTGGAATTGTTCATAAAAGGAAAGGCCATTACGAGCGACCTCATCGAACGAGGATGGTACGGAAAGATTGGGCGCACCCTAAAGAGATAAGAGGGTGGTGTGATATATGGGCTTGAGGACTAACGGTTGGTAGTCCGACAAAGTACTTCTCTGCCCTTGTTTGTGGACGCTGCGATTGAGCTCCGTCCTCCTGGGCGAGATATATCCAGCGGTGAACACCTTGTTCGTCTGTGTTGAGCCGCCATGATGAAGAACGCGTGCTCAGTAACTCATCATTTTTTCGCTGCATCTCGACGGCTAAGGCATGAATAGGGCGGACAAGGAAACAAAACCTGAGACGAAGCCACCTTGGTCAAGAATTCTTTATGGGGCCGAATTTTGAGAAGATGAGCAGCTGGGGAGGTTAAATAGAATAGTTTTGTGGGAAAATGCGCATATCAGACGCCCACGAGACCCGCGCCGCAATCCCAACCCAAAAGGGTAGACACTACGGTAGCGAGGAGAATGTCCCGGAAGGATTCTCTCTGGCTGCCGAGGTCTCTCAGCAGCTATAGATACCTATATCGCAGCCAGGATCGAGGCACTGCTACCTAGACTTCAGCGTAACATGGGACGCAGAGCATGATAACAGCGGCCACATCGTAAAGCATGATGACTTCACCTCAACTGAGTTGAAGAAAAAAGCCAATCCGTTGACTGTCTTTCCCTCCTGATCGTTCGTGGTACTTGGCAAAGCGTAATACTTGCCATCGATGGCGATTAGCAAATCAATGATTTACTGATTTTGTGATACTTTAATCATCGCTCCTCAAAGTCATGTGCCAAGGTGCTGGTATGCGACTGACGTCATGTTTGAGATCGCGTCGTTGCACGCGTTCTTCAGTTGAAAGAGCGCGATTTGGCAGTTCATTTCGACTTCCTAGCTTTGGATACGCGTTGAAATGAAAGAAGGTAGAATGCCAGATAGGAGGTTGAGGTGGTAGATGGCTAGGGTGGTGGGCAGACGCCGTAAGGGTGATAGCGTCGTTCCTGACGCGCCAAGGGTCATCCACATTATTCTCCCACTCTCCTGCTATACATTGCGCATTGATCTACCACGACAATCGCGCCCCCAACGCGTCCAGCCCATCAAATTCGCCGCTCGGTCATATCCGCACATTCGAAACAAGAAACCAGGCGACTGCGACGACAGGACTGACCCGACAAGACACGGCGAACAGCCCAAACAGGCAATATGCCGCCGCGGAAGAGCGCTGCGAAGAAGGTTGAGGAGCCTTCGTCGGACGATGTGTCTGCGCAATCCGATGTCGAGATGCAGGACCAGCCAGCCCAGCAGGACCAGCAGGATGACAAGATGAGCGGCTTCAAGAAATTCGGGGTAAGTGCGACAGCTGCTTGCGCCTTGCCTCCATACCCACAGGGCATGAGGTTTGGTGAAGGCATGGCCATGGTAGAACCACAGGCTGACATGACAGTCGCAGTACAATGTAGATACCCCCGACTACACAGTAAGATAGATTCCCGGCCGCCGCGCTCTAGGCATCCACTGACACGTGCAAAGGACTCGGACACCAACCCCAATACTACAGCAAACAGCGTCGCAGGCGATAGCGTACCGGCAGATGGGCGAAGACGACGCGCCGAAGAGATGAACATGAGAAAGAGCATGTACGGCAAGAAGGCTGAGGGACTGAGGGCATCAAAGGTACGCGATCTCGCCCGGCGCATCGCATTTTCCGGCGCATGACTGACTCATGTCCCCTACTACAGGAAGACGATACAATTCGCCGCTTCCGATACCTCCTCGGTCTTACTGACCTGTTCCGCCACTTTATTGACACGAACCCCAACCCGCGCATCAAGGAAATTCTAGCCGAAATCGACCGCCAGGACGCCGAAGAGACCAAGAAGTCAAAAGCAAGCAAGGTGCGCAAAGGCGGTGCTGCTGCTGAGCGCCGGCGCAAGACTGAACAGGAGGAGGATGCCGAGCTGGTGAGGGAGGAGAAGCATGGCGGACACAACGAGACCGTCTTTCGCGAGTCGCCTGGCTTCATCAAGGGCGGCACAATGCGCGATTATCAAGTCGCCGGTCTCAACTGGCTTATCTCCCTGCACGAGAATGGTATTTCCGGCATCCTCGCCGACGAGATGGGTCTCGGAAAGACACTGCAGACCATCTCCTTTATCGGATACCTCCGCTATATCGCGGGCATCACTGGCCCCCATCTGGTTGCAGTCCCAAAGTCTACCCTGGACAACTGGAAGCGCGAGTTTGCAAAGTGGTGTCCCGAGGTGAACGTGTTGGTGCTCCAGGGCAACAAGGACGATCGTGCAGACCTCATCAAGGAGCGCCTGGTCCCCGATAGTTTCGACGTCTGCATCACATCTTACGAAATGATTTTGCGCGAGAAGACACATCTGAAGAAGTTTGCGTGGGAGTACATCATCATTGACGAGGCTCATCGTATCAAGAACGAGTCCTCGTCACTTGCACAGATGGTCCGCGCCTTCAACTCGCGAAGCCGGCTACTCATCACCGGTACCCCTCTTCAAAACAACCTGCACGAACTTTGGGCTCTGCTCAACTTCCTCCTTCCCGACGTCTTTGGAGACTCTGCCGCCTTTGACGACTGGTTCTCGCAGCAGAATGCCGACTCCGATGCGATTGTCAAACAACTCCACAAGGTCCTACGGCCCTTCTTGCTACGACGTGTCAAGGCCGATGTAGAGAAGTCACTGCTGCCAAAGAAAGAGATCAACTTGTACGTGGGTATGTCAGATATGCAAGTCCAGTGGTACAAGAAGATCTTGGAAAAGGACATTGATGCCGTCAATGGCGGTGCTGGCAACAAGGAAAGCAAGACTCGTCTGCTAAACATTGTGATGCAGCTGCGTAAGTGCTGCAACCATCCATATCTCTTCGAAGGCGCTGAGCCTGGTCCGCCTTACACCACCGATGAGCATCTAGTCACCAATGCCGCCAAGATGGTGATGCTGGACAAGCTACTTAAGCGTATGAAGGCCCAAGGCAGCCGTGTGCTCATCTTCTCACAGATGAGTCGTGTTCTGGACATCATGGAAGACTATTCGGTTATGCGAGGGTATCAGTACTGCCGTATCGATGGCTCGACGGCTCACGAGGACCGTATCCAGGCCATTGATGACTATAACAAGGAAGGCTCGGAGAAGTTCTTGTTTCTCTTAACTACCCGTGCCGGTGGCTTGGGCATCAACTTGACTTCGGCCGATATTGTCGTCCTTTTTGACAGCGACTGGAACCCACAAGCCGATCTGCAAGCCATGGATCGCGCCCATCGTATCGGTCAGACCAAGCAAGTCTACGTTTTCCGTTTCGTTACCGAAATGGCTATTGAAGAAAAGGTGCTTGAGCGTGCAGCACAAAAGCTGCGTCTGGATCAGCTGGTCATTCAGCAAGGTCGCACACAACAGCCCGCGAAGAATGCTGCATCAAAGGATGAGCTCTTGACCATGATTCAGCACGGTGCAGAGGCCGTCTTCAAGAGCAAGGGTCCGGTTGGCCCAGCGGCTGATGGCGAGCTCGCCGATGACGATTTTGATGCTGTCATGCGCCGTGGTGAAGAGATGACCGAGAAGCTTAACAAGAGGTACGAGACACTTGGTCTTGATGATCTCCAAAAGTTTACTTCGGATTCAACGTACGAGTGGAACGGTGAGACATTCCAACCTCGCAAGAAGGAGGTTGGCATCTCGTGGATCAACCCCTCGAAACGTGAGCGCAAAGAACAAAATTACGGCATCGACTCGTATTATCGAAAGACACTGGTCACAGGAGGACGGACAGAAAACAAGCAGCCTAGGATACCTCGCGCGCCCAAGCAAATCATCATACATGACTACCAGTTCTTCCCGGAGCGGCTCTCGGAACTCCAGGACAAGGAGACAGCGTGGTACCGCAAAGAAAACAATCTCAAGGCCCCCCTACCAGAGGGCCCAGATGAAGATCTGGAGACGCGTGAAGCCGATCAGCAACTTGCACAACAAGAGATTGATGACGCGGAGCCATTGACGGAAGAGGAAAAGGCAGAGAAGGAGCGTTTGATTGAAAAGGGTTTCCCCGAGTGGAACAAGCGTGACTTCCAGCAGTTTCTCAATGGCAGTGCCAAGTACGGTAGAACCAATTATGAAGGCATCTCGGAAGAAGTCGACGGCAAAGATGCAGAGGAGATTGAAGCATACGCCAAAGTATTTTGGAAAAAGTACAAGACATTGGACAACTGGCAAAAGCACCTGGGTGTCATTGAGGAGGGCGAGCTGCGTGTACGACAGTCGGAAGAGAAGAAGCGGTTGATTGGCAAGAAGATCAGCATGTACCGCATGCCTCTTCAACAGATGCAGATCAAGTACACCGTCTCGACGACCAACAAGAAGGTGTACACGGAAGAGGAAGACAAGTTCCTCGTTGTCATGCTACACAAGTATGGCGTAGAGGGCGACTTGATCTATGAGAAGATCCGGGACGAGATCCGCGAATCACCCTTGTTCCGATTTGACTGGTTTTTCCTGTCGCGCACACCCCAGGAGATTGGCCGTCGCTGCACAACGCTCATCTCAGCCATTGTCCGTGAGCTTGGTGATGGCGATCTGAAGAACAAGAATGGAAAGCGCGGATACGAGGAGGAAGAGACGGAGGATGAAGAAGAGGAGCAGCCAAAGAAGAAGGCGAAGAATGGTGTCAAGGTATGTGAGACGAAGATTGCTAGACGTGCAAGATCTAATACAATGCAGAACAAACAACTCGACACTGTCAAGGCCAAGGGTTCCCCGGCTTCGGCGACACCGTCTCGTGCGAGCAGTGTTGCTACCAATGGCTCAGCGACGAAAGGGTCAGCGACAAAGGGCAAGGGCAAGGGTAAGAAGAAGTAGTGCATTATATTGGACCGATGTGATTTCAGTCATGTGCAAGCAACGGGCATGGCACGGAGTTTAGGTGCACATCAAGACAGGATAAGGGCTTTACTCAACCTACAAGCGTGATCAGCCTGTTTCATGTCGTCGGAGACTGAAGATGTGTTTGGTGTCGACATGCTCAATGTTTAATTTCCCTCGGATTCAATGAAACTGTTTCGACGAGGACAAACTGTGGCTGTGAAGTGGCACTAGTGGTGTGGCGGTGGTGGCGGTACAGCTGCGGGGTGACGCACAAGCTCATGACGCGCCGGCCGCAATCCTACCTGCACTCACTCGACTTTGTTGTGTGACCTGTTGCAGCTACACATACAACAATCACTATTCACCGCTTTCGACGGCCGGAACGCAAGAGCATAGCTGTGATAGTTGTACAGGAAACAGAAAACAAAGACCAAGTTAGACCAGTCAGACTAAGTAGGTATGCGGTCGCATTGCCCCTCCAGTCTCGAAGAATTCGGGAAGCTTCTACTGTGCGTGAAGCTACGTTGAACTTGGCTGACCACTGCAGCCTCGCACCACTCGTACCTCTCACTACTCCTATCGTCAGTTGCACCTCCTTACCGCGACCATGGCCTCTACCGCGCTCATCGACGCCGACATGGCGCCGACACTCCAGTCGATTCTTGACCAGAAGACGCTTCGATGGATCTTTGTCGGTGGAAAAGGTGGCGTGGGAAAGACGACGACGTCGTGTTCGCTCGCTATCCAGCTTGCAAAACACCGCAAATCCGTCCTGCTCATCTCTACAGACCCTGCCCACAATCTCTCCGACGCCTTTAACCAAAAATTTGGCAAGGATGCACGACTCGTCAACGGCTTCGACAACCTTAGTGCCATGGAGATTGACCCTAATGGCAGTATACAGGATTTATTGGCGAGTGGCGCGGAAGAGGGACAAGACCCTATGGCCGGCTTGGGTGGCATGGGCAGCATGATGCAGGACCTCGCCTTTTCGGTAGGCATACAAGCCCTTTGACGTCTATCCGCATGTACTGATTCAGAAGATTCCCGGTGTGGATGAGGCCATGTCCTTTGCCGAAGTGCTCAAGCAAGTGAAGAGCATGTCGTACCAAGTCATCATCTTCGATACCGCACCCACGGGCCACACGCTCCGTTTCCTGCAATTCCCCACGGTTATGGAGAAGGCCCTCTCCAAAGTGTCTCAGCTTTCCCGCCAGTTCGGCCCCATGCTGAACTCCTTCCTCGGTGCATCAGGCAGACTGCCCAACGGCCAAAACATGGATGAGCTGATCGAGAAAATGGAAAACTTGAGGGAAACAATCGGCGAGGTCAACGGGCAGTTCAAAGACGCCGATCTGACAACGTTTGTCTGCGTTTGCATCCCCGAATTCCTCAGTCTGTACGAGACGGAGCGCATGATTCAAGAGCTGAACAGCTACGAGATCGACACGCATTCCATTGTCGTCAACCAGCTCTTGTTCCCCAAGCAAGACAACCCATGCGAACAGTGCAATGCGCGCCGGAAGATGCAGAAGAAGTACCTTGATCAAATTGAGGAGCTGTATGACGAGTTCAACGTGGTCAAGATGCCGCTGCTGGTAGAGGAGGTGCGAGGCAAAGAAAAGCTGGAGAAGTAGGGTGCCTTGCCATGATTCGTCGAGCAGTGCGCTAACCGTTAATGCAGATTCAGCGAGATGCTTGTCAAGCCCTTTGTGCCTCCGCAGTAAAGCCTAACGCTTGCTTGGCGGCCTTTCTCAGGCACGACAAGGACCGTGCACACATGTTAGAGACTTCTAGATGCGACGATACGACGATGCGACGATGCGACGATACTCCGTACGATGGCCTCCTGGAAACAGGGACCATTTCGAGGCTCAGGCGTCGACGGCACGATTGCTTCGCCGATTTGTCGCCGTCTACCCCTGTGTACATTCCGTGATACCATGTGGCTTCTGTGATTTCGCTTCTCTTATCCACACAAACTTCTCTACTTTTAGCGATTAGCCTCCATCTCGGCAAAAATACATGAACATGCAGCCGAACCAGTAACTACTATAGTAATTCTCCATCGCTCTTGCCTCTTTTGCCATCATGCCCGTGGACAGCTGACTTGCATTTCCGCTGGCGCATCCGCCTGGAGATGTCAAGCTCGGAGCGCGTGCGATCCGCTAGCGCAATCCGTCCCTATCTCTGGGTAATTTTTCAGCATCTGGATGCACCCTGCACGTGCTGCTAGCCATAATGGGGTCTGACACCGAACATTCTACAATCCGAGTCAGAAACATGTCAAACTACTACTGACAGCGCGGAGAGTTACAAACCATCTCCTCGCTTTGCCTGCGAGAATGCCTCACGGATGCATGTCAGCCGGGGTTCACCAAGTTCCACCAATGTTGACCAAGACACGCCTGGATCCTACAATATCAAACATCAAGCACATCTCCGCTAATCAGACGAGTACTATTCCGTATACATGCAAACTTGGGGTGCATACAGCTAACTACGCCGTCTATTCACATCGACGAGCCAAGTGGAGATTTCAGGCACGAGATACTACTAATCCAGGGGCAGTGCGATGCGCAATCATGACACGTTCTCCCACATACAGCCCGGAGGCCGAGGGTGTGCTCGATTACCCCAGATTTACGGCTCATTGGTCAGTAGATGAAGACTAAACTTGCAGTACATGTACTATGTACCAAATGTGGTGCAAATTTGTAAACGCCCACCATATGCGGGTGGGAATAGGCGGGCTCATGCATTCGATGCTGGCAGCTCGCGTGCACAAGAATGTCAGCTAGCAACCAATTCACCAGTCAACCAATCAAATTTACGGAATAACCCGACCCGTTTACCGCTTTCGGCATACTTGCTGGGATATAGTACGGCAATACGGCATTGAAGAGGCGAGCACGGCGAGTTTCACTACTAGTACAGCCTTGCGAACACCACCACCTTCAATTCTGCCCTGTCCATCATGCAAGATTGGGTGTCTTTTTCTTCTGTGGCGTCGATCATACAGCGGGACAATGCCTGAATCTGGCAAGGCACTGTTTGAGTCAAACCCGGCAGGTGCCAGTTCACCCCGGTCTCGTACTCGTGTGTGGTTGCAGATCACAGCCCAGGTTCGTTCACCACGCACCGCGGGTGTCCGTCGGTATTACATGACACGAATAGCATGGCTTGGTTGCGGGGTGAGCGTGTGGTATATAGATCGTCTCGTCTCCTGACCATGATTTTTGGAGTAGATCACTGCGCGGTTCCATTCCTACTCCTTGTTCATAACTACTTTCGTTGTCTTTCTGCCAATCACACTCGTTCAGGGCAGTAAAGAACCTTCTTATACATACAAAATGCCTTCCATCATTCGTCTCGGAGCCTTGTTGCTCGGTGCGGTTCACTCCATCACCGCAGTGCCTATTGAACTTGAACAGAGGGGTATGTTTCTTACACCCGTAAACATATGCCTTTGCTAACGTTGTTAGATGTATCCGCCGATGTTCTGAGCAAGCTTTCATTCTTTTCCCAATATTCCGCGGCGGCGTACTGTCTTGGCAACAACAATAGCCCCAATACCAAAATCACCTGTCCACAGGGCAACTGTCCCCTCATTGAGAAGGCCAATACGAACACTCTCACCGAGTTCGAGAATAGCATCAAGTCTGACGTGACGGGATTTGTCGCAACAGACACCACCAACAAGCTCATTGTGGTCTCATTTCGCGGTTCAAAGAGCATTCGCAACTGGATCACCAACCTGCAGTTCCCCATCATCAAGACTCCCATTTGCCCAGACTGCGATGCAAGCATTGGTTTCTGGACGAGCTGGCTGGAGGCGCAGACCAACGTCTTGGCCGCCGTTGCTACTGCCCAAAAGCAATTCCCAGACTTCAAGGTTGTCGCCACTGGCCATTCGCTCGGCGGTGCACTCGCAACCCTGGGTGCGGGTGTAATGCGCAGCCAAAACATAACCGTGGACCTGTACACGTACGGAGCGCCCAGAGTTGGCCTAGAAGGCATCAGTAACTTCATCACCGCAACAGGCAAAGGAGACACATTCAGAGTCACGCACAAGGGCGACCCTGTCCCCAAACTTCCTCCTTCCCTCCTCGGCTACAGACACTCTTCTCCAGAACAGTATGTCCTCAGTGGCAACGATGTGCAGCCGACGACTGCGGACATTGAGGTGCTCCAGGGTACGCTGAACTTGAAGGGCAATGCGGGCGATTTGGGAGTGGATATTTCCAAACATTTGTTTTATTTTGGCAACATTAGCAGCTGTGACGGACAGCAAGGTATCGAGGTCAAGATCTAAAGTCTTGGAAAACTTGGATAGTATGATTAACGATTATGAATGATAATATTCACATTTTCATCCCTACTACTTGTCCCTTTTCCGGCTCGCCCTCTTCATTTTCATAAAGTGGATTTACTTGCACTTCTCGTAACCAGAGGCGAAATGACTTGTCCAGTGTCTGTTTGTTCATGACGGCACAATCCTTGATCTCTTGTGGTGTCAGGTACGAGACCTCGTTTGCATCGCCGCCAGCAATTGAGATAGCGCGCTGCAACAGTATGCAATTCTTCTTTGTATACAGCGCCCTGTACACGGCCTCCTCGATACTCGCGCCAAACGTCGTAAATCCATGCTTGTGCTGCAGCACCACGGGATTGTCTTGGGTAAAATGCGATGCCAGCGCCGCCCCCAACGCTGCATTCTTGATGAGTAAGTCGTGTGCGCACGGCGTGCCGGCATCGCGTGCCGCATCGCGATATAGCTTATCCATTGTGAAGACTTTTGCGCCCCCAACCCCCATGAAGCCTGCCATGTGGAAAACGGGCCGTACGGGAAAAGCCTCTTCGGTGCCGTGGCCCAGTGTAAAAGGAATCACATCCTCCGAGTGTGAATGTACCACGCAATTTGCCTTTGGAAACTTGCGCAGCAGTTCTCCGTGGATAAAGCGTTCAGAATAGCCTTGGGGTGCGTCCTTGTCTACAGGACTGGAATCGGACACCCAGTAGGAAATAAAGTCGCCGACATTCTTCACGAGCGCTGGAGCTCCGGGATCGTAGGCTGCAATGATATATTGGTCCTTGTTGAGGGGGTGTCGGACGGATATGTGACCGAATGCGTCGACAAGGCTGTGATGGTGTAGGATATGATTTGCGCGGATCAGGAGACGCAGTTGTTGTTGGAGCTGGGGCGGTATGGACATGATGAGTTGTTTAGGTTTGGACGCCACTGAGCGTGGTGACGTCGGTAGTGGTGGCAGTGTTGGTTTGCGGCGTTTGGCGTGTTGTTGCTTTTCTTGTGGGATAAGCTGTTCCGGACCCGCCTGCAAGATTGTTTTCAGCTGGGATACCAGAGTCGCTTGCACTTCCTGGAACCTGGGTCTCTGTGGCTGGACTACTGCTGGTGGTTGTACAGGATGTTGTTGTTGCTGTTGGGTTGAGAAGTTTAGAGAGGACACGCGGGGAGGTGGTGGTGGTGGTAGTGGTCCGAAGACGTGGACGGGAAACCTTTCAGCGGCGCAGCGATTGCAGAGGACCATTGACACGTATCTCGCAATCAATCAATCTGTTGCGTATAGCTGGAACATCAAGAGCAGGTTGATCCACCTTATGAAGCCTGCGTGGGTCACTGTTTCTTCAAACGTTTAGACAGGAGAGGGAGTGTATCAGACACATGGTGCGTATGAATGGAAACACGAGGCTGTGAAACCGCGGTTACCTTGAAGACAGCCTCTTCCGCTCTTGCAACATTTTACTGTTCTGTTGTCTGCTATCCTCACTAGCAATTGTGCATGACTGCTATCGCGTGTCGTCATCGTGAGCATTGCTACCTATCCTTAGTACGCGAGGCAGATTGCGCAGAGTGACAGGGACCGGATGCGTGTAGCGGGGCGGAACACCGGGCAGTTGTGCTATCGAGGGGATCCGGCGGCTGTGCCGACTTACGCTTGCTGCAACTCGCGACGCCCGAGTTCCACGAATCTGGTCATGTAGTTAGCTCGTGAGCTCCTAGTCCGTCTCACTACTATAGTAGGTTTCACCCGGGACCATCTGTCGCGAGGATACGGAGACCTTCAATTGTCGGCAAAATGACGGCTCAATACATTTTCGCTGGCATCGCAGCCGCAGGAATCGCCTTTTGGTTCGACTTTACGAGCTGGAAGAGTGCTGGTTTGCGCAGTCGTCGCCATGTCCAAGATGATGTTTGCTGAAGCTGTCAGGCACCGGAGGGACGCCGCCGACCTTGGAAGGCTACCTCAAGATCCGACGATGGGGACTCTACCTGCTCTACACGCGCCAAAACCTCCTTGATCCATCTCCACTCCCTGATTCGGGAAACTCGTATATCAATCCGCAGAAGATCCCGGATCGTGTCGGTAGCAGACCAGGCCTTACGCGCTGGACGCTTCCACAGCGCCAGTTCCCCGAAGACATTACCCCAGCGGCCTCTACTACTCTCCACAGCCTGATGCAAGCGTTTGCTGGCACAGCACCTTACTCGCAGTACATTGAAACGCGACCCAGCAAGACGGAAGGTGGTACTGGACCAGCCATTTACGTGAAGCCAGATGTCAAGACCATCAACCCGGTTGCGCACAAGATTTTTTATGAAATCGCCCATGTACATCCAGCAGAGAACTCGTTACATGTTTACGTTAGCCCCCAGGATGCAAAGCTGGTCATGAAGAAGGGTTGGGGACAGCGCTTTCCTGTCACGTGGATTGCGCCGCCGAGCTGGATCATGGTATATGCGCCGAGAAATGAAGATGAAGTCGAGATTGTGAGGGAGATTGTAAGGTCTGCTATCTGCTTTGCCGTGGGGATGAATGTTGGGTAGATGTGTGAATGAATCATGGGAACGCATAGTAGTAGTGCCGAGTAGCAGCACATGGCACGGAAGCCGCGTTGCTTTAGCTTGATGTCATGCTTTCCTCTACATCTCTTGAATTTTGCAACGTACAATATCTTCTACTGAGCCTGTTAGAGATTCTCTTTTACCCTTTTGTTACTGTCCTCAAGTGCGATGCGACGTTCTTCGGTACGTGGAGTGGAGAACCGGCCGCGACCAGGACTCCGGCCGCTCCCGCTCCGATGCCTCACTATATGATCTGCATACTAGTATGCAGTAAGGCGGCAAGCTGACCCACCAAGATCTCTAGTCTCTAGTAAAGCATAGTTTGTCAACGACCTGTCTTGTTAAGAGCCTCCATCTGTCATCTAAAGTTGTCGTTTGGGCAGAAACACATCATACACAGACCGCGACACCAAGTGATAATACTCTTGCATATATCACTGCCTAATTTGATATTGAATATCGGAACAAACACCTCATTGATATGGGCAGCATCGACAATAAACCAATGAAGGTTCTTATCATTGGAGCAGGTAAGTAGAATGGTAACTGCCTACCCTCCGATACTAATATATCCAGGCCCTGCTGGTTGCGCGCTCGCACATGGCTTGAAGAAAGCTGGTATTCCGTTCAGCATCTACGACAAAGGCGCCGATGTCTACCGGCATCGACATTGGGCCTTTACGCTGGGCTGGGCGCGACCTTTTCTCTTTGGCTTGATACCAGAAGAGCTAAGCGCCCAAATCAACACCTGTCAAGTGGACCCATATGTCGACTGCGCAGCAATCGGCGAAGATCGCATTGTTATCTACAATGGCCAAACACGTGAAGAAGCCTTTGCCTTCCCGGCACCGAATGCACGAGAGATCAACATCAGGAAGCTCCGGATACTGTTAGCTGAACAGCTAAATGTACAATATGGCAAAAGCTTCTCGCATTACGAGATGAAAGAAGACGGAGGTGTAAAGGTCTATTTTGAAGACGGTTCCAGTGACGAGGGCGATGTGCTCATTGGCATTGACGGGGCCATGAGCAAGGTTCGTCGTTGCCTTTTGCCTCACCAAGGGGAGATGGAGACGCTTCCCTTTGCGCTTATGAACTTCAACGCTTCCTACACTGCCGAACAAGCGCTTTTCATCAAAGAACGCCTGCACAAGCTCGTGGACATTGCGATACATCCAGCCGGTCATTACATCCGTGCCAATGTTCTCGACATGCCGGACGAAAAGAACCCAAGTACCTGGACGTTCCAAATTCTCACCACATGGCCGTTAAAGTACGTCGAGGACTACGACAATGACACCGATCGGCTCAAAAGGCTAAAAGCACACGTGAAGAGGGACGGCTGGGCAGAACCCTACAAAAGCGCCATCGAGTGGATTCCGGAAGACACAGCGGTACTGCGGGATGGACTCAAGATCTGGAAGACGGTGCCATGGGATAATCATAGCGGGCGTGTGACGCTGTGTGGTGATGCCGCGCATGCCATGACGTTCCACCGTGGCCAAGGCGCAAACAATGCTTTCTATTCGGCACATTGTCTTGTTGAGGCGCTCAAGAGCGTGCAAGATGGGAGCGCAACGCTCCGAGATGCAATCTCTGCGTATGATGAAAGCATTTGGAAGCGTGGCGCCAACGAGGTGCAAATTTCGAAAGCGCAAAGCTTTTTTACCCATGATGGACTGGACAATTTCATCAATAGTCCGGTGATGAAGCTGGGAACTAAGCCGAGCCATAATGCAAAGAGTGCTGGATACGAGTAGTTCCAGGACGGACATGCATATATGCAAAGACTTGAAAGTCGACGGAGAGGGTCATGTTTACTCGGCTGCATCTGAATTCGCTTGCTCATGGTGCCTCGCGTTGTGTGTATCCATTCGTTGCTTTAGACTCTGATCTTTCCTCGCGGTAATCAATTTGCATGTCTTGCAAGTCATGCCCAAAATTCTTCCTCTACGTTTCTGTCTTGTCTTTTCATTGCCCCAGACTTTCCAATTTTTTTTCCCACCTGGATATTGCAAAACGGTGTTGGACCTCATCTTTGCTTCGCTTGTCAAACGATAGGACACATGCAACTGTGGATTGGCCGTTGATTAGAACTGTTCGAATGATCAATGTGGTATGAAAATTGTAAGAGGAGGGAAGGCCCGTATCTATACTCCCAGCTCCGTATTATAGAGTACCCAACGTCTAGTGACGTAACCTACGTCATAACATCAAGAACATCATACCGAGGCAGCATCAGCCCATCAGCCCACGATGAGGGAGCAGTTACCACCAACAAGAACTTCTTGGAAGCTGACGAGATTCTATCAATTTCCTCAATCGGAAAAGATTAGTAGGCAACGGAACCCGGTGATTTTTGTAAGTCTTTTTGCCACTCGGTTGCTCTTCGGCGTATTAGTGCCCCACCAAGTCCTGTCCAAGATGGCTTTCGAGAACCATACATACAACTATACCATGTTCCCTATCACCGTTGAACTACAATTCGGATGCTCTCGACAAATTGCCTAAGGTGGCCTCGTTCGTACCTATATACAGTGCGCCCCTGACGACATTTTCGATGTAACGGTCAACTAGCTGCCAACACTGCGGCTCTTTTCGGCTCGCACGTCCCATCCAGTACCCGAGTACCTGGGCTGCATCGTACCAGAGCCCCTATATTTAGAGTTAAAGTACGTTGTGCATGATGTAAAGAAATACGATACTAGTGTTAATGTACCATGTAGTATATAGCTCAGCTATGTACCTAATACACTGCAGGATGTGTTTTTGCTTTTCGGGCACAATTCCTCCCTGGACGTACCCTTTCTCCTCACTCCTGCTGCTCGATTCACCGGCGTCACCATGGTAGCGAGCATGAAGACACTTCTGGCTGTCGCCACCACGGCTTCAGCAGCCGTACTGGAATTGCCCGTCTCCTTCAAGAACTCGTATGCTAGCGTCACATTCGAGGTTGGAACACCCTCAAAGGAGCACCGATTATTATTCGATACCGGCTCGGCGTCAGCTTTCATGACCAATACCGACTGCACAGAGACGTCGTGTCAAGATGGCAGCAAACCCTATTACATCCGACAACCGTACAATGCGTCTGCCTCATCTTCGGCCGTTGATTTACATATTCCCGCGAAGATTCCATATCTGGGTGGCAACGTCGCCGGCGGGACATTTGAGGATATGTTCCACATTCCAGGCGGTAGCACGAAATGGAACCAGACCTTCTTATCAGTCAATGAAAGCAGCTGGCGCTTCATCACTGCCGACGGATTCCTTGGACTGGGATTCTCCTCCATTGCCCAGGAGAACACCACTACCGTGGTGGAAACGATGATGCAGGACGGTCTGCTCGACGCGCCATGTTTTTCCTTGTTCTACGGCACAAACTTCACCGACGACGCACCCCAAGACGGTGTGCTGACCGTTGGCGGTACCCATGAAGAGGAATATGTGGATGGCACGGTGGTCTACGCGCCCTTGCGAAAGGAGAACCCGTACCAGCTGTGGCGTGCGCCGCTGCGAAGCGTCAACATTCTTGTTGCACAGAACCCATCCAACCCCAACTCTACCGTGGAAATTCGCCACGGACGTCTTCCCACGACACAACTCGCACCAGGCACATTCCCACCCTCTAATACGACATGGCCAATGTACGGTTCTGGAGCTGCAGTCTTTGATACCGGAGCTGGGCGCCTTTCTGTTCCGAGTGATATCATCGATGCCCTGTACTACAATCTTGGTTGGAACAATACTAAGCTTATGAACCGTGAAGAGCGCATGGACTGCCAGCACTTGAATGCGTCATGGGCGATCACTCTGACCCTTGGCGAAGGCGCTCCTGAAAATGACGTTTCGTTTAGCCTTCGGGGTGACGAGTTCACTTACCCGGGGGGCCAGTGTATGCCACCATTTGATCCGAGCGGCACAGGTGGTTTCGTGTTGGTCGGCACCGCCTTCTTGCACAGGTATTACTCTGTCTTTGACTTTGGCAGTAAAAAGGTTGAGAATTACGCGCCGAGAATTGGCTTTGGAAAGCTCAAGAAGAAGTACGACTGGTTGCACCTGTAGTAGACGTGTATAGTTAGGTGCTTGGTAATCGCTTCATGTATATAGTGCGCTCATAGCTTAGTAACCAAGCTCTTGCCTATAGATTTTCTTTATAGGATATAAAATTAGACTTTTATTCACTAATAAATCTAGATATTGCTAATATTCTCTCTCTAAAAATTGGTTGAGATATGGGTATGGTGGCTACTGATAATGTACCAAGACGTATTGGTGTAAGTATTGATCATGAAATAGAGGAACGATCCATTACAATCATCTAAGACCGATGCTATTGTTACATCTACCTTTTATCCAATCTACTGATCCAATCGATCATATCAAATCTAGTATAGTATTTGCGGCCGTCACATGCTGGCCTTCTCTCGTTGTTTGTATCGGGTTCCGGAAGCTACATCCTTTTTCCTACTTCCGTATACCCCAGCTCTGACATTCTCTTCTTCCAGAAGCTCAGCCTTGCACTGTCACACATCTCTCCACCTCCCAGCCTGGCCCAAAGATCACCTGGGCTCATTGTCTCTGCTTGATTCTTACATAATCTCTCAATTTCGTCTCCTGCGATTCGGAACCACTCTGCAGCGGCGGGTATGTGCAGATTGACATTCTTTCCTAGTCGTGACTCAGGCGAGTGCTCCAGTGCCATCATCAGAGTGACGCGGGCTAGTCTGATTCCGTTTGCAAGTACTGGTATGTTCTGGGCTCTAGCGTGTGTGGCTCTGAGGGCGAGGTAGGTGTTGAGATTTCTCCATTTTGTCTTTGCAAGCTCAGAGTTTTCCGGCGAATGATTGTCATGAAGCCATAGTTCAGGCCCTGTGATAACGTGTAAGATAATCGATCATTGCGAACATTGTATGGATTTCTTACCTTGAAAGCTCTCCGTCATTACCATACTCCAGTCAGGTAAGTCCCGCCATAGTTTCGCTCCTCCATCTCCCATCACGAGAGGTTCACCAGGCTCTATACAAACCGATGCGCCTCCATACCCAATATTCTCAACAACGACGGTTTCATCGCTTTCATTGATGGCATCAGGAAGGCTTGCGAGTTCAACGAGATAGTCTACCAGAGCTCTCAGAGCTTCGTCGTCCTGAAGCCTCACAGCCAGGGAAACATCTATCCCGACAACATCAAACCAGACTTTTGGATCCTTTGAAATAAGAGACGCTGTTTTCGTGGCTGAATCCTTAGCTAAGGTTTTGTGAGACATTGCGTTCTCAATTGTGCGGTAGATCTGCCTCAAGGTGGTCTCCCTGGAAAGCTCTTCGGTATTCTTGCCTAGGAGGCGGCATATCCAGTCCTCCTCTTGGTTTCGTGCCCAGCCACTGGCCATATTTGCTTCAGGTATTGGTTTCTTTCTTCCAGGTCAAGAATCGCACGTTGGATGGGACGGGTACAATTTGTGTAGAGAAGCTCCACACGAACAGATAATAGCAACGGATATGATTAGGCAACCATGTAGCCTTCTGTCTAACATCATCAGCCCGCGCAAGATTTTGACTCATCCAGTTACGTCATCTTATTACCAGTACCAATAGTATTGGTACGGCAACAACGGCAGTAAAAGATGTCGTCATCAACATATCCACCGCAATAGACCGCTCCTGCCCATGGCCGTGATGAGCAGCTTCCTCTCAATATAATTCGCACCAAAGTTGAACGCCTACATGCTTTGACAGCCGGCGGGCCTAGAAAGCATAATTCAGACTAGTATGGAATAAAGTTGGAACATCGTTCATTTGACAGATTATGGGGTTTGAAACAAGTGTTTCGCGCGGGACGTCCACGTGACACCAGACCGCGCATGACGCCACGTGACGCTAGACCACGCATAACGCCGTGGAACATGCTGTAGTGTTCTCTGCCAAGAATTGCCTAAGGCCGAGTTAGCGTATGTCATCTGCGAACGCTTGTCAGGTAGTTTCAACATGTGTAGCGCTTCATGCTATTTCAACATTCCTTCTGCAAAACACTCACGACAATGTTGGCATACAATGCAAACTTGGCATGCATTTTCTGGGCACTATCGTTCTCTCTGCAAAGAACAAATGTGTGTTGCGAGACAGGAACAGGTCAAGAGGAAGCCATTGTATAAAGACGAGGCCTAATGCTATCGTTAGAACAGCATCACAGCATCACTTCTTCACTTCACAACAACTCTTCTTCACTTTTCATCTCTTCTCATCTGTTGATTCAGATACATTCTTTTCATCGAATACTTGACGTGTTCTCTACATTTCCAAACTCTTCACTTCAAACAAACTTCTTCCATCTCCCAACCAACTCTTCAACCAACAGCCAAAATGCGTACCTCTACCGCTACTGCTTTCGCCGCTATCATGGGCATGTCCGCTATCCATGCTGCGCCCATCAACTCAGGACTTCCCATTGAAGCAAGCAACAACAACCTTCAACTCTCCGAAAGCTCTTTCATCGATGGATTTCCAATCAACGACGCAGTCAAGGAGAAACGCGAGGCAAGCCCCCAGCGTGGCCGCCGCATTGGAAACGCCTTCGAGGCTATTGGCGGCGGTCTTGGTCTTATCAGCGATGGACTCACGATCGGCGGGGCCGTCAGTCAGCAGAAGCGTGAGGCCAGCCCTCAACGCGGTCGCAAGATTGGAAACGCCCTCGAGGCTATTAGTGGAGGCATCGGTTTTATTGCCGATGGACTCACGATCGGTGGTGCTGTCAGCCAACAAAAACGTGAGGCAAGCCCTCAACGTGGCCGCCGCATCGGAAATGCTTTCGAGGCTATTACCGGCGGCATTGGCGCTGTAGCCGATGGACTTCTCATCAACGATGTTGTCAACGGCCAGAAGAAGCGTGAGGCCAGTCCTCAGCGTGGCCGCAGGATCGGAAATGCTTTCGAGGCTATTAGTGGTGGCATTGGCGCTATCGCTGATGGGATCTTCATTAACGATGCTGTCAACGGCCAGAAGAAGCGTGAGGCCAGTCCCCAGCGTGGCCGCAGGATCGGAAATGCTTTCGAGGCTATCACTGGCGGCATTGGCGCTATCACTGACGGACTTCTCATCAACGATGCTATCAATGGCCAGCAGAAGCGCGAGGCAAGCCCTCAGCGTGGCCGCCGCATTGGAAACGCCTTCGAGGCTGTCACTGGCGGCATCGGTGCTATCGCCGACGGCCTCCTTATCAACGACGCTGTCAACGGCCAACAGAAGCGTGAGGCCAGCCCTCAACGCGGCCGCCGCATCGGAAACGCCTTCAAGGCTGTCACTGGCGGCATCGGTGCTATCGCCGACGGCCTCCTCATCAACGACGCCATCAACGGCCAGCAAAAGCGTGAGGCTGATCCTCAACGTTTCGCCTTGAACCAGCCTAAGCCCGCCGTTTCGAGGTGTCCTGACTTTACGTGCGCCGGCGGCCCTCCTGCGGTACAGGAAGTGGGAATCCAAAACCGCTTCATCTTCTGCTGTGGGCCGAACATTACTATTTGAGTAACGAGATTAGAGGAGGGCGGAAGGCGAAGAGGTATGCCTGACCAAGAGTTTGCCGTAGGATCCCATTTAGCATCCAGTCGAGCTGGCAAGGTCCTAGCAATGTTGAGGAGAAACAGGAGGATTGCAACGAACTTTATGATACAAAATATAGATATATGATAGGGATAGATTTCTTTAGCTTATGGCCGCTCAATTTATGATGCATCTCATTATCTACTCAGTTCCATCTATCGTTGCGCAACAACCTACAGGGTTACGTTTAGTGTCATAGCGACATATCTATTGAAATTGAATATCCGAATCCGCCGAAGTGACTGCAGAAAGGGTTGTTCCCAACAACAGGACTTCCCATGAGCGCAAAGGTCTTATGGATATGCCGTCACAACTCCAGACGACGCCCCCCCCTCCCCCCATCATTACTGTTCTATCTCCCCTGCTAGAAAAAGTTTTTAGATGGCTCGATTGCCTCAGGCTCGGAATTAGCTGGTATCCTCCAACCAGACACGCGAGTCAATGGATCCAGCCCAAGTGTGGCGCTTTTAAACCGTTGAGCAAAGTCTGGAGTTGGTGCACTACTTGAGCGAAAGCCAAGTGAAGACCGTGGCCGTCGGGGAACCTCCTCGTGCTCATGTATGCTGTACAGATCGCGATGGCTTTTTGCTCTTTCTACCACTGGGTTATTGCGGTGCGCAAGTTCCGATTCTGGTGGCGCGATTACTTTCGGCATCTTTTCTCTTGCAGCTTTGATCTTCTTTCGGTAGGCGACCTCCCAGGAATTGAGCTCCTGCACTAGGGCTGTACAGACAGGGTCGGCATAGACCTCTCTTTTGACATTGCCCATTCCATACTTGCAATTCTTATCACTAAACTTCTTAATAGCCTGGCCTAGTACTAGGCGAAGCCGTTCACAGATTCTCTCCCCAAGTTGTGTCACTGCTATGTCATCCGACACAAGTCGACAGGCAAGCAACTTATGGTTTTTCCCGATCGACCATTTGCTGGGTAGCAGGCCAAGCCCACGCGCCCAGATAGACGTGTTCTTGGTATACAGCAACGTCTTCTTCCGGTTCTCCGGTCTACACATGTGTATTCGGAATGAGAGCAACTGTTCGAGTAGGTATGTCGGATTAATGCCGAGTTGCCGTGCTGGCTGCATGATAAAGCTGACAATGAAGGCGCGGTCATAGTCGCTCAGCAGGCTCTGAGAGTTTCTGGCGACGTTCTCGCAGACTTTACTAATGGCTTCGGCGTACTTGGATACGGTGTGCAATTCGCGAGTGGACAGAAGACTCGCGCGCTCGGCATGGAAGCCTTTGATAAGCAGGGGTGGTGTACATTCTTGTAATCCCTGTTGTACATTATAATCTTCAATGCTGTAGCTGAAGATGAGTATATCCAGAAGTATTCGAGTGATGAGATGGCTGCATGTCGGCAGATCAGGAGGAAGTTGGTATTCATGACCCTGGGTCACGAACTCCTTTGGCCCCAGCGGCCAAGTCTCTGGAGCGGCTTGCTGATCAAAATCGACGGGCGATGGTGGATTGAGAGAGTCCACGCGATCACAGGATTGTTGTAAAGCTGCCACGTGAACTTGCGTATAAGAGTTGGATTCGACAGGCTCTGCAAGTGGCTCATCCGCAGTGTCTCTCGGCCCCGCCGGGTTTGACGATTTCGGTCGGGTCTCCATCAAGATCTAACGTCGTACATTTGCTATTGTGAGTGCAACTAAAATTATTGATGAATCTGTTGGGCGCTCCGTTGCGCTCACGTCAATGTGTAGTGGCAATGAAGAGGGGAGCGAGGGACGAGGGAAACGCGTCTACATGTATGCAAATGTGCCAAGCTGAATGCCTGTGGCCCAACTTACGACAACACTTGAAAGTCTGGTCGAAAATATGCCTCTTGAGGGCCCGAAGTGGACCCGTTGATTTTGCGGCGTAGCTTCCTACGTATGTATAAATAAGCCATGATACGCTGCGTTGATACATAGCTTGTTTGCTTTCCATGACCAACTTGACAGGAGTTTCTGCTTTCTCCTATATGTGTTTTCATAAGAGCGCAGTATGAAGCGCATTATGGATTCTACGGTCCGATCTAACGTTAAAAGTGAGTATGCAGGCTGCATGTATGATGATGACGAGAGATTGTCCACACAATGCTCACCACTGCTGCATCTAAGTACTTGTACCTGAAACAACCAGAGAAAAAGAAAAGAAAAGAGAATGATACTACAGATAGTTTGCCAAGCGCATAGTGTAGCCTCTGCAGGATGGACCTGTCCAGACTCGATTGTGAGGTTGCTACAGTAATTAAGCAGATGCGAATGCGGGGAGTCGCGACGGTTAGCGTCACGTGGCGTACCAGTAGATAATCCATTAGCGTGCCAAGACTTCGAGGCGGTCAGTCGTGGCAGAAATAATTCTAGGACTGCGCGCAAATCGAGGCGCCATTGCAGGCGATACTGCCATCATTGCAAAATAATCCAAGAGTCGAAGTTCCAAAGAGTGAAATTGACAAGGGCGAGATTTCTGTATTTCCAGCCTCTGCCTTGAAAATGGCGACCGAAGGTGGGAAGAAGGCCAGCACCGCGCTGCAGCGCAAGTCGCAAAACGGCGCACCCTTGGACGACGAAGACGCCCGCGCAATCGCAGAGTTTACTGAGAAAGCCACACAACAATATGGTCGCGGCGACCGGATACGACCTAAATCAGTCAAGGACAAGAAACTCCGGGCAAACATCAAATCACTTGAGGCGAAGAACAAGCAGGCGGCGTTAGAGGCCAAGACTGTCGAGGTCCTTCTGGAGAACAATGCAGGCTTGCTAGAACCCGAGAATGAGCTGGAAAGAACGTACAGGGTACGACAGGATGAGATCAAGCGCGAAGTTGGCATCGAAACGGCAAAGAAGGGCTTTGAGCTGCGCTTAGACGGCCTCGGGCCCTACGACGTGTGCGAGTACAGTCGGAACGGGCGAGATCTTCTGATCGCGGGCAGGAAAGGACATGTCGCCACGTTTGATTGGAGGGACGGCAAGTTGGGCTGTGAATTACAATTGAACGAGACAGTACGAGATGCACGCTGGCTGCATACCAGCAACCAGAAGAACTTTGCCGTCGCGCAGAAGAAGTGCGTCTATATCTACTCCGGCGATGGCGTGGAGATGCACCAGCTCAAGAACCACGCCGAAGCTACCCATCTCGAATACCTCCCTTATCACTTCCTTCTCGCCTCAGTCTCGACTGCTGGCATCATACGATACACCGACGTCTCGACCGGTCAATCGCTCCCCCAACTATACACAAAACTCGGACCCGCCACAGCTTTTACGCAAAATCCACACAATGCTATACTGCACGTCGGCCACCAGAAGGGGCTCGTCACGTTATGGTCACCCAATAGCGCCTCCCCCCTCGTAAAGCTCCTCCCCCATCACGGTCCCGTACGAAGCCTCGCAATCGACCGATCAGGTACTTATATGGTTAGCACATCACAAGACCGACGCATGTCCGTCTGGGACATTCGTATGTTCAAAGAAGTCCACCAACACCACTTACGCGTCCCCGGTACCTCGCTCTCTATCTCCGATCGCAATCTCACAGCCGTCGGCTTCGGCACACAAGCCGCCATCTACAAAGACGACATTTTCCGCAAGAACCCCGCGGACCAAGCCGAGCCCATCATGCCCTACATGGGATGGGGCGGCGACGGCCTAAACGTCAGCCGTGTGCGCTTCTGCCCCTTTGAAGACATCCTCGGCATCTCGCACGAAAAAGGCTTCTCCTCCATCATCGTCCCGGGCGCAGGCGAGCCCAACCCCGACAGCCTGGAACCAGGCACAAACCCCTATGAGACGTCCAAACAGCGCCGCGAAACAGAAGTTCACGCCCTTCTTGAGAAGATCCAGCCAGAGATGATTGCCCTCGATCCCAACTTTGTCGGTAACCTAGACCTGGCGTCGCACGAGGAGCGCCAGAAGGAATTCAAAGCATACCGTGGCGAGAAGGAACCCGACAAGGTGGACATGCTGAAGAAGAGGGGTAAAGGCCGAAATAGTGCACTGAGGAGGTATCTGAGGAAGAGCGGAAATAGAAACGTGATTGACGAGGAAAAGGAGAGGGCGCGGGAAGCGATGAAGAATATGCAGAAGAGGCAGATTGAGAGGAAGGAGAAGTTGAAGAAGGAATATGGGCCTGCGTTGGAGAGGTTCGCGAGGAAGTGATGCCCTGTGTGTTTGAGAGAGCACTGTTGTGGCTGGCGTTGGGATGGGAAAAAAGTAGTATCACGTATGATGGATTGCATTTCATGGGCGTTCTATGTTATTCTGTTTCCTTTTTGATATCCATCTAGTTGGATCCCTACCTTCGCCATAAATACCATTTTACTCAGCAAGAAGAAGATAACAGACCAAAAAACCATGTGAGGATATCCCATGTAAAGATTCATAACGTCATAAATTCCCCCCACTTCTCTCTAGCCTTCCAACTCTCCTTTCCAGGCCTTAGCCGCCCTCGGCCAAACCCTCTTATAGAGACTCACAGCCACCGAATCCATCGGACTAATCTTGGCATCAAATGTCGCCTTGAAGTACCCATGTGTACCCAGACTCTCCTTGATATACCCACTTCTGCCGCGCTTGGTCCACAGCGGCAAACCCTTGAACCACTTGACGTCGCCGTCGTTGAAGAACATGTAGCGCACCGTGACAACGCGCTTGTTGATCTTGTAAGGATGGCCAGTAAGGATGATGCGCTTAGCTATGATGCGGTTTCTCGAGGGGGGAAGGGACGTGCCTGTTGCGATGAGGCGAAGGGAGGAAGGGTGGTCAGGAGAAGGTGTTGTGCGGGTGAAGTAGAGGAGAGGTACGTTGCCCCATGTCAGGGGGCCGATAAAGGATGCAATTGCTGATTGGCCCGGATGCAGGAACCGGGCGAATTTGTGGACGTTGTTAGGCGTGTTTCCGGCATTTGAGAAGAGCTTTGGTATTGTCAGCTGTGATAAAGTAGGATGAAAATGTGATCTTGTTGACTTACAGGGTTGATGACGATTCTTCTCGGGCCACATTGCACAATCAACTCCGTCTTTGACTTGATCGGAGACCCATGCTCGAAGCTCAGCAAGATGCTGTAGTTGCAGGCAGCTCGTTTGTGCTCGTGTCTGAGTAGCGAGAACATGGCAATCGGTCGCGACTGACTTTCCTGGAACTGTAATGGGACACCCCGAAGATGTACGCTGACCCGAGTACCGGGCTTGACGCCACCAGCCCATGCTTCGCGCATGAACTTGGTGGCTATGCGCTTGTAATCAGGGATCTCAAGTAGCCGTTGCCACTCTTCTGGCTCGTACGGCCTATCTTCCTCTGTTTCCCATATGCTGTTTTTCAAACTCTTTAGTCCTCGATAACGGAGGAGACGTTCTCGCGCGTTAACATTTGGAGGCAGTTCAATCTCATCCGGAAACTCCAGATCATCGTCCTCTTCGGTCTTTCTTGACTTTCGGTATGCTTCGATCTGTTCGGCCTCATCTTCCGGGGAAGGGTCAAGGAACATTTCTGACTGTGGGTATTCTGAAGGAGCACCCTCGGTCATGGCCTTGCCGTCGATATCCATACCTTCTATGCCATCGGCAGGATGTGCGGGTTGGCTCTGGCTGTCTTCTTGGTCTTCCATGTCGAAATCTTCGAAATCAGATCCGGAATCGGACATGCCATCGAGATACCATGCGGCTTGATAATCACTAGTGCCCTTTGGTAATCGTCGTCGCTTTGTAGGAGCAATCTCTTCTTCTTCGTCTGAGAAGTAGTGGTGATCATCAATCAGAACACCCTTGCGTTCAGACGGGGCGACAGATGTGGCGTAGTTGGTCACGTCGTCCATGAGCGTCTCCTCAGGCGCTAGTTCGGCGAGATCATCTTGGTCTTCGGTTGGGCGCTCCAGAGTGTCGTCACCTTCTGTGTCGATAGCCATCTCCTCGTCCTTTGCCCTCTTTCTCGTCTCCAGAGGTGCAGCAACAATTTTTTCAACTTGGAAGTCACCCCAATCTCCAACCTGCACCAATCTGTCCGCCTTGAGTCCCAGTCCTCGAACAACACCGGTGATGACGACTTCTCCAGTGCCGTCCTCACTGACGGCTGACTTTCCGCCCGGCCATGCAATATCTTCGATGAACATGTAACTCCTCTGGTCCCTCCATCGAACACCCTTTGTGGTGGTTGTGCAGAGCGATCGAACAAGATTTGCGGCTTCTTGGCGGTTATCGAGCGAGTAGACGCGCTCAGTAGATGGCAGCCAGTGGGTGATGTAGGACTTGAGAGACGAGATGACGGAAGGCCTTTGCTTGGCAGGTTCAACCTTGTCCAGTCCCTGGCAAACTGTGAAGGTGTTGGAAATGCCCTGACTCTCAACTGATTTAAGTATCAATTCACCCTCTGCATCCACCTCTTCATGCGCTGATAGTACGAAGACTACAAAGTCGGCGACACGGCAAGCATCGAGAGCCGCCAGCAAATCTCTTTTGACTACGAGATATTGCACTTTTTGCTTGAAGCGGTCGACGATTGTGCGTGTCCAGCCCGCCTCGGGAACCTCGTCCTCAACGTCCACACTCGCATTCAGGCTGCGTGCAGCGTCTGCCGTAGAAACATCGGCACACAGTGGAATGATGGCAGCAATCCTGGGTGCGCCGTCTTTGCCGGCGAAAACGTTGGTCGACTTGGCGTGCTCGTGGTCCTTGTTGAGGCGCATCTGCTTCGCGCGGTTGCGGCGGTCGAATTTGGACATGACTTGCTGGTGTGGCGTCTTGCGACTGCCAAACTCGAACGAGAGTGAGTTCACCTTGCCTATGCGATGAGATCAGAATGATTCTTCCCCTGCTCCGGCGCACAACTGACCCTTGCTCTGCTCCTTCAGCGCGCCCTTGGTGGCATGACGAGACTTGAAGCCCTTCTTGTCCTTCTTGGTCGTGCTGCGATGGTGATGGGACGGTGCAGCCATGGGAGCCATATTGGCGCTTCCACCGGCTTTGAATCGAAAAGGAATAGACGCCACTGTGACAATCGAGTGGCAGAGAGAGACGTTGCGCGGAATTTGGTCGAGTCGAGTGCGGGACGCAATAATTTTGTTATCGCAATCGATTAACTAAGTTAGTTAGCGATAGCAATTTTAGCTCCTCGGCTGTGGCGTTACCGGTAGGCACCAGTGGCACCCCTCACCCCTCATGCAAATGCACCGCCACATCTCATCGCCCACCATCCCTTATTCCCACCCGCGAGCGACTCTTCCTTTGACGTATATGCCAAACTCTTCTTTGATTGCCCATCCATCAGATGATAACGCTTCGAAAGTCTGATAGAATGTGGCCGTAGTGTCTACTGTCTTCTCAGAAGTAGTCTCTAGGTATGCCAGGAGTCCAGGACTGCAGTTTGTAATATCACCTATACTTTGACTACCTCTCTCCACACTGCATTGTGACACCGCCAAAATGCCGTCATATCAAACACCACCAGTAGACTGTCCTTTACTTCTGACATGGTGCCATTTAAGATTTCTTATCTCACTGCGTTTGCTCGGGTTGCAGTGTCTGATCATCTATCAGGCCACTCACACTTTGCGGTGTGTGGAGCCAACCTCTGGTACACGAAGCTCATCTCGCGTCTCTGTCTCTGTCTCTTACCTTCCACCGCTGTTTCGGGCAGTTGTATCGGTGTGCAATTGTGCCTGCCTTTACTTACCCCTGCTTCAGCCAAAACAAACCGCTCTCACCGGCTAGCACCTGCCAATCCTCACCCCCACATTGCTGCCTTCACTGCCACCAATCTTCAACAGTACTAAAAAGCTGATCACCCCGTTATCTCCCACTAACCCGACAACACTCTCTTTCTAGTAATACATTAGCAGCTACACCAGGCCCAGTCCTACACCAGGCCCAGTCCTACACCAGACATCAGCATGCCCGGCCGCCACCAATCTCACGTCTACTCCCAAGACGAGATCGAGAGGTATGTGTAGTGTATAACACCAGCTCAGCCTAACAGGTGATTATGCTCGCGATAAGGGTATACCAACTTACGTTGCTACAGGCTCAAGAGCGTTCCGCTTCCCCCAAAGATCAAGTGTGGTCTCTGTAATAAGAATCTGCCGCAAGTCAAGTTCTCCACCAAACAGCTTACAGATGCTCGCTACCAGGTCCAGAAATCCACCAAGATGCACAGGCCCATCAACTGCCAAGCATGTGTTGGTACGCCAGTAGTTGAGATCGAATGCACAATGTGCGGGAAAACAAAAGGTCTTTCATCCTTCGCCAAGTCTCAGCGCCGCAAGGCCGATACAGCTAAATGCTTCAAGTGTATTGAGGTTCAGCTTGCCTCCGAAGCCTGTGAGGAAAACAAGTACAAAGAGCCGAACAAGGCTTTCATCACGCCGGATACCTCCAACGGCCAGTTTCCAGAGTACTTTTCCGCAGCTACGACCGATACTTCCTCTACCCATGATGTATGTACTTACGCCAAACACGATCCAATACGGACTATATTTGGCTAACATTGTTAGGGTGACGACGGCTGGAACACAGTCAACGATAGCAACCGCCGCCGTGACCATCGCTCTCAACGCATAGGTCTAGAAGATGGCGGTATCGCCTTGTCAGCTGGATTTCAGAATGCATTGTCCATATCTGGCTCCGCAGATCAGAGTCTAATCGGTACTGAGTACGCATATCCTGCTGTTGGCAATGGTGATGGTGATGGTGATGGTGATGGTTGGGGCGAGGCGCGCACGAGGTCATCGCATACAAAGTCCACTGGGGTATCCAGCGCGGGCTCCGGCTTCGATCCCAACGCCTACGGTCGCCGTTCCACTACTTCCGTCGCCGGGTCTTCTCGTTCGTTCGCCTCCAGCGTGGTTGAGCGATCCGATACTTCTGAAGTCCGTTCCAACGGGTGGGCTAAGATCAAGGCTGCACCTCGCGCTCCTGCTATCGACGCGTGGCAGTCCGACGATGATGAAGATGAAGCAAAAGATGATGACAGTGATGATGACAGTGACGATGATGACGATACAGTCATCTAGATCTGTACTCTCAACTTTAGCGATCATACGGGCACAGTCAAGGAAACACTGCAGAACTGAGAAAGGCCGGGTTCATGACTGTGGGCTGGATTATGTTATGCATATATCCGTGTCGGGTTGAGATGCGAGGTCTATCTTTACTTGGTTTATTTGGTTATAGGGCAGCACGATGGTTCTTTTCTGCTTTGGGACAAATGGGTTCGCCAGGGATGTACAATCTCACAAAAGTGGCTTTTTTCAACTGACGGCGTTATGGGTATGTAAATTTAAGCATAAGGTTCTTTGATCCCTAGCTTCACTTCTCTCACTTGCAAGAAAAGTAGCTGTCAGGGGCAGACTAAGCTTAATCAAGCGACAAATTGCCACCACGTGACTGCGCGCCCTGCACGTGATCTGATAACGCGCCTCCCTTGCTGATTGTCTCACGCCACTCACCAACCACAACGATCGCCACTAACACAACTTCTGTTGCCTCTATTGAATCTAGCAGAATCTGTTTTGCAAAGTGAAGAGATAATACACAAAAGCAGCACCATGTAAGTTCATACTACCACAATTTAACACAACACTGACGAGTGGCAACAGGAGCGGGCGACGAGCTAGAGCGCCTGGCAGAGGCGCGGGCATTCGTGGTCCACACTCGGCGCTTACGGACTTTCTGGCGGCAAGTTAAGCCTACAATTTCACCATGATATGGAGTTCTCGACATACAAGCTTGAGACCAATTGCCGCTCCTCGTAGGCTTCGAGGGTGGCGCCAACTTTGGCCTCACGACGCGGTCTCATAAAAGAGGAACGCCGAACACCGCTACCAAGAGGCTATACTGACTCTAAAATGATAGGCGAACAATATCTCTGCGCAAGAGATTCGCGATTCGTATCAGAACCGTCTCCGGGATGCCGCAGAAACGGAAGACAACGGCGAAGGACCGTCAAATGGGGGTGGAGATGAAGTGGATATCGAAGAAGACTTGCAGGCAGAATCGTCTGCCATGGCAGCGGAGCGGACCCGCAAACGCAAGCGTAACCAGGAAGATGCTATAGCAAAGATCAAGAAGGGCAAGGCTGCTAAGAAGGTACAGAAGAAGAAAAAGAAGAAGGGCTCAGATGATGACTCTGAATTCGAGGATATTATGGACATGTACAAGAAGGCTAAGCCTCTGCCCGGTCAGCTGGAGAATTGCGAAATCTGTAATAAGCGGTTTACAGTCACTCCATATAGCAAGGCAGGTCCAGATGGTGGCCTTCTTTGTACACCATGCGGGAAAGAGATGGTGAAGGACGCAAAGGCAGAGAAGAAGGCGAGTAAGCCAGTAGTACGCAAGGGACGAAGGAAGATTGAGAGCAACCGTCTCGATGGCATAACTGTGGGTGGGCCCAAATCTCTCCAACAGCTGTGTATCGAGAAGTTGGCGCAGCACTCTGAAGACATTGAAGAACTTGGAGAGATGCCAGAAGCAATCATGAACCGCATCAGCGAGATCTTCTCAAAGAAGCGGCACATGAACTCTACAACCATGAAGCTGTTCCTTCAGCCTGACATGGAGCGCGTCGCAATCCATGAAGCAGCGTATCTGGAGACGGAAGACTACGACCAGATCTTCGCTGTATGCCCCTACGTCAAGAGTCTGTCTCTCCGCAACTGCTGCCAGTTCAAGGATAGCAACATTGACTACATGAACGAAAAGGCCAAAGCACTGCAACACATCCAATTGCTAGGTGCCAACCTAGTCTCCAACGACAAATGGGCTGAGCTCTTCATCGCCCGCGGCCAAGACCTAAAGACATTGAAAGTCGAGTGGCTAGATGCGGCATTCGACGACCAGGCCGTAGAAGCACTCACTACCTTCTGCCCGAACCTCGAGCGCCTGAAAATCGAGCGATGCAAGAGAATCGGCGCAGACAGCATCGACGCCATCGCCCACCTGAAGCATCTCAAACACCTCACTCTCCGCTTCTACGACCCCATCACGCGTGAGAAACTCGTACACCTTGTCAATTCCGTCGGCGCAAACCTGCAAACGCTCTGTCTGGAGCACTTTCTCGACAACACATCTGATCCTACGGATGATGTACTGATAGCCATTCACAGTCAATGCCGTCACCTGAGCAAATTCCGCTTCACAGAAAACAGCGAGTGCACGGATGCTGGTTACGTCTCTCTCTTCACCGACTGGGGTAACCCGCCCCTCCGCTACATTGACGTAAATTCGACCCGTGACCTCGACAACACCAACCCCGATGGCCCAGAAGACGACCCCGTCGGTCTTGCAGACAATGGCTTCAAAGCACTAATGCAGCATTCGGGCACACTCGTCGAGTTCCTGGATATCTCATCCTGCCGCCACATCTCGCACGCTTCCTTTACACATGTCTTCGATGGAAAGAAACTGTATCCTCACCTCCGCGAGATTAACCTATCTTTTTGTCCAGTCGTGGATGAACAGGTCGTTGCTGGCATCTTCCGCTCGTGCCCGGAGATCAAGAAGGTGGTGACGTTTGGGTGTTTTGGCGTGAGCGATATGGTGGTACCGAAAGGTATTGTGCTGATTGGGGCGCCGAGAGCGCAGGATCAGATTGAGCAAATCGGAGATACGGTCATGGATTTCCAAAGGGTAGTCGAGGGTGAGCAGAGGATGGGCGGTGGTGGGAGGGTTGTGCCCGTTATGGGATAGGATGGATGGTATGTCGGGAGTGGTTGAATATGCGTATTTTTCACGACCAAGGGCATACATGTGTGCTCGGGACTTGATAGAGAAGGATGTTACGACTCTAAAAGGCAATGGCCAGAAAGTTGTTAGGCTGTACGTTTTGTTACGAAAATGAGAACATGAGGGGCAGACGTTGTCACGTTACTCCGTAGTTCGCGGTCAATTACGCTGCAGAATTATACTTTTTGATTTTGAACGTTGCCGATTCTACGTAGAATCTGCCCTGTGTGCTATTTTACTTTGATTATGCCTATCGGAGAGAGAGGGCGTCTCTATGAAGGCGTCTCGGCCAATAACTAAGCATACATTCCATGCTCATCATACACTCATACCTTGCTCAACCATATCATAAATCCAAACTGCACCACATAGCTGTACACAAACAGAAACTGCGTCCGCCTATTCTTCTGGCTCTTCCCACCATAGCCTGCCGCCACATTACCGCCAATATTTCCCTGGCCGCTTTGATCGGGAAGAAGGACATATCGCAAGCTACGCAGCAAGAAAAAGGCATTTGCGCCGAAGCAGTAGAGGAAAATAACCCAGCTCACCCAGGCACTGCCGAAACCAATCCACGTTGCCAAGTGCGAAAGCAGGAGCGATACTATAACGTGAACGAATTTGTACCCACTGTACGCAACGAGGTCAAGAAGCTGCGAAGAACTGCTGATTGCGAGCAAGAAGGTACCGGTCCGTATGATCAGGATTTCGAGGAGTGTAACGGATATGGCGACAGTGGCTGTGTAGCCCAACAGTTCGGGGTGGAAAGCGCCTCTTAAGCCGGCCAACAGAGTTGAAAGCAGAATATACGTAACCAGGGCCATGGTCGGGATGTACATGTCTGGGGAATTGACATCTTCGCGCGGGGGCTGGTAGAGCAGGGCTTGCGAGGGCGAGGGGTCGGGCACATGGCGTTGTTGGCGCGACCACGGGCGGTGCCACCATGGGATGAGGATGATGCGCAGTTTTGTCAGGACGTACGAGTTTGTGACGTTGAAGTAGTGTTTTAGAGCGGAGACGGAGACGAAGCGGCCGAGCTTGTTCTGTTAGCTTTCTTGCTTGCTTCCAGGGCGCGTTGTTGCAGGTTGGGTCATGTCGCGCCTACATTTTGTTCTACATAATGCTGTCCAGCGTCTACGGCGCTCTTGCCCATTTGGAAGCCGAGCTGGGCCGTCGGGTCGTTTATGAAGCCGCCAAACGAGGGGTGCATATTGTAGCCGCCTTGTTGCGGGGGCATGCCGCCGCCTTGCTGGCCGTAGCCATAGCCGCTCTGGGGTTGCGACGGGGGCTGTGGGGGAGGTGGCGACCGTAGTTGGGGGACAGTAGAGACGTGCTGCGGAACCGGGTGGTGCACTGGGGCGTGTTTGTTAGCCCATCAGATTCTATCCGGAGGCGCGATATGGCGGGTCAGGGTCATAAAGGGTACTGTATGGCTCGTGGTGGGCTACATACGAGGTGGTGAATGCGCCGGCGGCGGGTTGCTGTAGTTGGGGCGCTGCATCTTTGTACGATGAAAGCAGAAGCCTGCTGAGTTAGGCAATTGGATGCGTCGTGTCAATGTTGTTGTTGCTGTCGTCGTCGAAGTTCTGCCTGGTGTCTCCAATTCCGACCATCTGGCAAGAGGGCGCACGGCCTTCGTCATCCGGCCATCTACATACCCACCACTGCCACATGCGCCGCCCGCACCACGAAGCCTTTGGCCATCCGCACTTCCCCCATTGCTACCCTTCACCATGCTCGACACTTTCGAGGTACTAACAACCTCGGGTGTTGTCCTCTGGTCGCGCACATACGTGCCTGTTGGCGCAAACGTTATCAACAGCTTAATTCGGGACGTCTTCATAGAGGAGCGCATACAGCCCCAGTCGGAGGATGCTGGTTCCAAGCCGACGTACAAAAAGGAAGGATACACGCTGAAATGGACGGCAGCAAAGGACCTGGGTCTCATATTTGTTGTATGTTTTCCAAGAACATGGCGCATGGCGCATGGCGGCCAAGTTGCACAGTGGCTAACTTATCTGCAGGCAGTATACCAGAGTCTAGTTCACCTCACGTGGATAGACAAACTCCTCGATAATGTGCGCGCACTGTTTGTGGGCCTCTACGGCGAGCAGCTCAAGACGCAGAACAGTAGCGTAGTGAAATGCGACAAATTCGCTTCATACTTCGACCGGCAGATGCAGGAGTTGGAAGGCGCAAGCGACTCTGGTACTCCCAGCATTAAACTCATTACACCGGAATCGAGTACGGATAACGATAGCGCCGACGAACCTGCTCTGAAGCCTCGAGGGCTGCCAAAGGCCCAAGCATCCCTATACGATACGAGTGCCGACTCCACGCCCGTACCCACGCCCGACACTTCACGGCCTACCACTCCTGCGCAGAGCCAGCTCTTGACTGGCAAGGCGAGGCCACTTGGAGGAAAGATGTCGCGGAGGGACAAGAAGAAGGCCTTGGGCTTTAGTTCAGCGCCGGTATCATCAGGCGACGAAGCATCGGCCAAGAAGAAGGGCAAGGGCTCAAAGAAGGGTAGGGTGTGGGGAGAATTTGGTGCTGAAGAGGAGGATGACTCGGTGCTTGACTACTCCCAATCAGACATCCGAGCCGACGCCTCCGGGAACGAAGCACTGGAAGAGATTAAGCAGGAAACGTGGGGCCGCAAGACGAACAAGGGAGAGTTCGTCTTGAAAGATCTGGATGATGAGATGGATGCCATAATTGCCGAGCAGAATGCGAACAAGGACAAGGATACATCCGCTGCCCCCAGTGGGCTTGTAGGCTCTAGCTTGGGTGCCATTGGCGGACTTTTCAGGAACGTGGTGGGTGGAAAGACGCTCACTAAGGAAGACTTAGCCAAGCCACTGAAGGGCATGGAAGAGCACTTGTTACGCAAGAATGTGGCACGCGAAGCCGCAGTCCGGTTATGCGAAAGTGTGGAACGCGATCTTGTAGGCATAAAGACACCCAGTTTCACCAGTCAGTCACCACTCTCATCCCATTCCTCAGACTCAGTACTAACGTCTTGCTTACAGCTATTGAGAAGACGCTCAAGGCGTCCATGGAGAAGGCCCTAACCAAAATTCTTACCCCTACCTCGTCTCTCGATCTCCTGCGAGAAATTCAACACACAAACTCTACCACATCGCGTCCATACGTGCTCTCCATAGTAGGTGTAAACGGCGTGGGCAAGTCGACAAACCTTTCCAAGATAGCATTCTTCTTGCTACAGAACCACCACCGCGTTCTCATCGCAGCGGCAGATACCTTCCGTTCCGGCGCCGTCGAACAACTACGTGTACACGTTGATAGACTAAAGGAGCTGTCTCAGAGAGAAGGAGGCCAAGTGGAACTGTTCGAGAAAGGCTATGGCAAAGATGCTGCAAACATTGCCGCAGACGCCGTAGTCTTTGCATCCAAGAACAACTTCAACATCGTCCTCATCGACACTGCCGGTCGCCGCCACAACGATCAACGCCTCATGTCCTCGCTCGAGAAGTTTGGCAAATTGGCCAACCCAGACAAGATTCTCATGGTGGGTGAAGCGCTCGTCGGCACGGATTCCGTAGCCCAGGCGCGCAACTTCAATGCTTCCTTCGGTGTGGGAAGGTCACTAGATGGATTCATCATTTCAAAGTGCGATACTGTAGGTGACATGGTGGGCACGTTGGTGTCCATGGTGCACGCGACGGGTATTCCAGTCGTCTTTCTGGGCACGGGACAACATTACAGCGATTTGAGGACGTTGAACGTTAGTGCTGTTACTAGGTTGCTCATGAGCTGAGCGTGTCGTGTCATATTTTCGGCTGAGTTAGAGCAGCAGTGTATCTTTTTTTCGTTGTAGGCTTTTTATTGGCTTTCTTGTTGTACTTGTATTATGATATGATTCTGACAGACACGCACGCGTCTTTCCGACCGGAAACCATGGTAGACACTGTTGAGCGCTGATATTCATGCATGGCAATGACGACCCTGGGGATCTTCTCGATCTCCGTAAACATGTAAAGATCACGTTCCCCGCTTTGGTTCGACGTAGGTACCCGGCCAGTCTTCTAGCCTGGTTCAATGTCAAATCACTCACCTCTAGTGATTACTTTTATCCTAACACCACGCCCCTATTGCACCACTCCTTGGTATAAACAAATATTCTTCCCATATATGCAGTTTGCAAGCCAAATCTTTGTCCATTTGATCTAAAATTTCAACATTGTTACAGTGAGACATGGTAAATCGATTAAGAAACAGGTAAAGCAGGAGTTAGTAAGGGTGAGGTTGTGGAGTGAAAATTGTTTTAGACAGGTTGGACATGACGATTACGGATAGTTATAGAGTGTTTGATGGAACCGGAAAGGTAGATTTGCATGAGGGAACTGGGAGGGAGACACCACTTTGGAAGGAGAGGGTTTTATAACAGGTTGGATATGGGGTGGTGTCATTGTCCTGTCTGGATGCTGGTGTTATAATGGTTTTCATAATGGAGCATGGTTGTTCCCATACAATCGGTAGAAGTAACTTGTTCATAAAGTAATTTGTTCCCATCGTCTTAGAAGGTCTTGCCGTGTACCTAGATGCATGCACTGGCTTCGCTCCTTCCGACTATGTAAACAATTACATCACACAACAACCCCCACCACGCCTACATGTCCTTGCTCGTACTATTCCATTGCAAATAATACCTCAAGCTTGATTATCTCGACATTTCGCTCGCGCATGACCAAGTTTACGACACGTCGGCGATGCAAAACCCGCCACCGGACGGCATCCGTCGCGCTCTACTGGCCTGACACGGTAGTGTCAAACCAAAAACTAGGCTTCTGCACCATCAAAAAGCGACATGCGAAAGCGCCCGCTATGACGTAGGCTCGATCTTTGGGAAGGATGCAAGGTAGGCTGTGCATCATGCCAACTTCTTGTATCTTGGGATGGTGATGTAGGGCATGGGGATTGGGTGGTAGAAGATGCAGGTATATTAGAGGGGGTGGGGAGGAGCTGTATTTGACTTCAACAATATATTGGACAGATCTTACTTCGTCGGTCTTCAACGAGAACAATCAGACTTTACCATAATAACATCGACTTCTCACTATTTCGAACAGGATAATCGCTTGCAAAGATGCCTCACACGGACCAAGAAAACGAAAAGCAGACCCATGAGATTTTGCATGGGACAAAGGCAACAGGCGATGTATGTCTATACTGTCTTGTTCTCCCTTCCCTTTTCTTCCCCTTTACTCTATTGACTGTGCGAACCATCTTACTAACATTATCCACTCCCAGATCCCTCAACACGCCAAAGCCGTAGCCCCTGTCCCCACCACCGAACATGGCGACGCTCTCCCAGGCATGTCCGCCGGTGGTGTCGCAGCAATAACTTCTGCATCGCCACCCACACTGTCATCTACCACCGACAACACAGATGATAAGCCTGAGGAAGAATCCCACCTCACCCAAAAACACCATAAGCTGGACTCGGACGAAGTCGCCATGTCCTCCGCAAACAACACTCACGGCGAAAAGGAAGCCAGGGCTCAACGTCGTGCTGATGCGCTGGAGCAGAGTAGAGGGAAGGGGTACGACGAGGTAGAGACGGAAGGTGGACACGCGGATGTTGAGGAGCTACACGGAGCTACTGATAAGAGTGTCACTCGAAATGAAACGGGTTCTGGGGATAAGACAAAGCAAGAGACTGCCCAAAAGGGAGACACTGCAACGGGTCAGAATCACGGGAACTTGGGAGATGAAATCCAACGGAAGAGTGCGGAAAAGTTTGGAGTTAATCTGGAGGGGAGTGAGGGTGCTGCTAAAGATGGTGCTGCAGTTGGAGCGGCAGCGGGTACGGCAGTTGGAGCTGTTGCTGGGATTCCGGCCGGTCCTGTTGGGTCTGCTGTTGGTGCTGCTGCTGGGGCAACTGCTGGGGCGGCCGTTGGTGCGGCCGCTGGGACAATTGCTGATAAGAATGATATCAGAGGGGAAACCCGAGATGGTGGGAATGGTTCTGGTGAACAGAGTCACAACAGTGTAGGTACAGGCAAGAAGGGCCACGACAGTGTGAGGGGTGTGGATGGGACTGGTCTGAATAGTACGAAGAAAGCTACAGAAGGCAAAAGTAGCGAAGAGGAAGGTAGTAAGCTTGACGGAGAGCAGACGGGAGCTGCTAAAGAGACGGAAGCCAAGCCCAACCGCAGAGATTCGAAAGAGGTCCACGCAGAGGATAGCAAGCATGATGAACAAAAGGGACATGGTGGCAGTGAGATCAAGGGTACGGATCCCGTGACATCGAATCATGGCAATCTGGGAGATATGATTCAAAGGCAAAACGCGGAGAAGTTCGGTGTTAATCTGGCGGGGGATGTGTGAGTGGTATTTTCTACAGGTTTCTATTCAAGTACAGTAGCGTATACAATCAAGACAGCGTATGATCTCATTTTATTGCAATGTACCATGTACATTTCCATGTCTCTGCAAAAATTCCCACATTACACAAACATACATACACTCTCCAATCGCGTGTGCCTACCACAACGGATTATGTAATTCCTGCACTCGTGATAACTAGTATCGCTTACATCATACGCCTAGCCATGCCGAAATGCGTCGGACGATCTACGTTGAACTTGAAATAAAAAAAAATAAAGCATTGCAAAAGAAAACTCTTTCTCCAACAAACTTCCACGTGGCGTGTTTTCTTTACAAAAGCCATGCGTTCGTCTCACCGATCAGGCTAAATTAGACGCTGGACCTTCAGCGTTTGGGAGGACACATGGCAGGCGCCGCTGTGTCCGAGCAGAATAACAGGTAAGAATCCTTTACATACGTATACCTACTCCACTCGGGAGGGATTACTCAACAGACATGCCGCGGGGAGGCGTTGTTTTTTACTTTCTTACTTACTTCAAACAGATGGGTGCTAATACTGTGGCGACGAACTGGCACCATGAGTCGTGTTTTGAAACCCCCCCGGAGCTGAGCTGTCGCTGCCGCCGCACCTGCATATTCCGAGAAAGAGGTATTGGTGGTTTTTAGTCCTGCAGGAACACCGCCACTGCGATATCGGACAACCATTTTCAGATCAGATCAGAGTGGTGGTGTGGTGTGGTGTGGTGTAGAAAGCGCCTTGGGGCAGTCAGGTCTACACCTAGTAAAGCTGCCGAGAACTCTGGCCGTACACACACCACTGGTCCATCGATCAGTATGCCGGGATTATTATGGCATTCCAATTTTCCTATGTATCACCTCCATTCCCACCGCCTTTTCGTAGTGTACAGGCTGTCTGAACCTATAGTGGGTACATGATCAGCTTGGTATTCCACCCAAATGGGATTGAGAAGCTACCAAAGACTGTAACATCGCCTAGAAGAAGGCCTGCTTAGCTTCCTCGGGTTGGGTGTCTCCGCTTCGGCAGCATACATGGGCTTTATGTAGGTGTGTACGTGTCCGGTAGCTTCCTTCGCACCTTCATTGGTACCCTTGTGCATAGTACATGGCTACTATAACGCCCACTCAGTGGACTCCCGGCAACGCCGTAGCGAAAAGTGACACCCTGAACAGGTACCGCCGGTTGTGCCGCCGTGCAATGAGGCGACCAACAAACAAAATAGATGACTGTAGTGACAATTTGTAGGTTTTTTACATCTGTGTTGTAGTTATGTCTTCATAGCTGTCAAAGGCTCTGAGATGCTAGAGTTTTGAGTGGACCGCGGCATCATGAGTCATTTCGTTCTTGGCTTCTATGCGGTATCCATATTGACAGGAAGCTTGCTGGTAATCGACAGTATGGGTATTGCGTAGAGATTAAGGCGGCTTGAGATCGAATATGTAGAATGTAACTTTGTTTAGCTATGTTTTCTTCTCGATGCCTTGGTTCTTTTCTTCCACGTAAGACCTGTTTTCTGTGATGTAACTGGGTAGCGAGGCCAATGTGGAAACTAACTCACATGCTGCTAAGTCTTGGTTGCAGTTCTAAATGGTGGTGTTGATGGCCTTACTTCAACTATAAGCCCCATCGAGGATTGATGTGTTCTGTGTGGGAACAGGTATCTACGGAATAGTCTTCGCTTACTATTCACGTTGAGTATGATTCGATACCCTCAAGAATACTATAAGTGGGAAATTGTTCCAGTCTGTCGCTCGAGCGATAGTGAGTGGCGTATCATTCGGACCTTCGAGTGTTGCGAAGAACCGAAGGACTAAGCGTACGCGTCAGAGTACTATGCGACTTGTTTGAAGAAAATCGAAGCTTCCAACTTTGATTGCGTAATCTTGACCTTGGCCAGGTTTGCAGTATTGAAAGGCAGATGGACATAGCCAGGATAAGACTTGATGCCAGGGGTCGTTTCAACAAGCGAGTTGTAGTCGCAATCCTTGCTTATGTATATATCAGGTTCTATATTCCATATACCTGCTTCTGGGTTATCGAGATGCCCTCACCAATCTGTGGTCCTGTAACCTTTATGACTCACCGTAGGCATCACTGATGTTCGCAGCGATACAGATACTAAAGTGATTGTAAGAGAGTATATGGAGTGGTCTTTAATGGCACATTACATGTCATGAATCAATATGTACTTGCCACGTTATCACTGTATTGACTCGGTCGTCATCTTGGCATTCCATACCTTGTATGAACCCCGCCGCTAAGAGCTTTCTGGATCTTCTTGCGCTTCGCTTCTCCCTGACTATGTATGTAGACGCCAATACGATAATGCCGCAATCAGCTGCCGGGGTCACCTTTGTATTCGCTATAATTAGACTGGGTCGTTCTTTGAATCCTTGGTGATAGTTTAGAGTGAGTCGGAGGCGAGTGCAGGGTTTAGCTGGCTTCACCAGGAAGGCCAGCGAATTTGTTGCCAAGTATTAGGTCGAGCTGGAGTGTCATCAGAATGCGTGGTAGCGCGAACCAGGCCTCCTCACCGGACCGAAAGTAAAGTCCCCCTATGACCATACTTCACAGAATCTCATAATATCCTGTGCCACTACGGACTAAAAGTAAAAGAGATATATAAAAATCGCAAGTTACTGGCGCAAGACTCAAGGGAAACGAAAGAAAAATCGACTAGTCAGGGGAGCGGATGCTACATCCATCTGCTAACTAATACATGATTAGAGAGTTGAACGACTGAAATAGTATAGTGAGTAAACAGATGTCTTCCTTTTCATAAAGCGCCTCTATTGTCAGCCATCGCCATAAATTACTTCTTTGCTTGCTCGGCCATATGTCGCACGTGCGATTTCGATATTACCATGTCTTTGACTTGATAAATCTCCTTCAATCCTGGCAGGAATTCATACCTCTTGAAGCACCCACAATGTATGTAGGTGTGTTTGGAGATCGCACCGGTTATTGCAATACCGACCTCCTTTGAGGCATCATAAAGCTCCTGGATACTGAGCGAAGTTTCGGCAGCAGGACGACGCACTGGGTAGAGGCCTTTGGCCAGGAGGAAGCTAATGTATGAGTCCAAGGTCATAACGCCACACACAGGACCCCGTGACTCTTTGACCACGCACACAGGACCTTTCAAGATTCTATCGAGAACATCGTATATTACTTCAAGCATGTAGCCGAGGGTCGTTTTTCGAACGTCCGCCATGAGCTCTACAATATATTAGCTTTCGGGGAAAGCCAACACGACAAAGACGTGGATACCACTTACCGATAAGCCCTGGAGGCATGTGACTCGGAAACCCCGGTTCATCATCCGTGACTAGAAATCCATTTTCGTCTAGACCCGTTCTCTTGACCACGAAATCAGCAAGCTCAGTGAAGCTTTCTCTATATCCAAAAGTCCAGGCTATGAAGAACCAGGCCGGGTCGCATCTTTCGCCGGAAATAGTGTCAGGTAAGTGGCACTGAGCCCAGTCATATAGGTCTAGGAAGGGTCGTACCAACGGAACGATGTCGTACTTGTCACACACAACTGCAAGTGCGAGAAGAGCATCTATAGTAAGCCCTTTTTTCTTCAGGAGTTCGTGAAAGCGTAGATGAGCAATGCGAAGTACTATGAGCATCGTGCCTACGTCATCCTCTGGAAGGGGTATCTCGGTAGCCTCGTTCTCCTTCCAGTGTCGTTTGAACATTGCTTTCCAGACAGGGCTAGCAAGAGTCATGACCGCCTTTGATACCTGAACTGGCTGGGTACCCGCACTAGTTCCAAGCATCAGAAGGGCATCTCCGCTGTCGTCGAGGGCGATGGTCCGCTGCGGGCCTCGAGCGTCGGCTTGCTCACTTTCCGAAGCTGTGACTACTTGTGCTTTTCCTGCATCCTTCACCGTAACTTCGCCTTCCATACTGTATTTTAGAGACAGTTGCAGGTCGTTTGGGGGGTTGACGTCCGTGGCTGTTTTAACATGCCTGGAATCACAGGGTCACCCCAAAAAGCAAGCTGAGGCCACGAGGCTCGCCCTGCCTGAAGCCAATCTAGCGAAATGAAAGCAGTGGGGAGTGTGCAAGGGCGGAAATGTCCGCTTGTGTGGCTTGAACGCAGTGCGAGTGCGGTACGAAATGTTAGCCAGGGATGTGTGATCCGTGCAGGCACGTATGTACACGCTAAGGCCACAACAGGAAAGGTTACAATGTTGTTTTTTGAGCTCAAAGAATAAACACAGCGTTGTATCTGCACATTCGGTCCACCGCCACCAAACGTTGCAGTGACCATCACTGCCCAATGCTAATATCTGCAGCCAGGGGCCTACCCGTTCTGCGACGTACATAGAGGCTCGCCGAGGCCTAGCCGCACTCTTGGACTCCCATAGCAGTGCTAATCTCCACGCACAAGCCGGGCAGCAGCATGTTGATGCCCAGTGCACAACGTATGTTTTATTTACGACTATCGGGAGCTCCCACATGGTACAACAACTCTGGTACCAAGTTTTCATGTGCGAAACGTTAGCCCACAGCATTCCTGGCACCGTTCCAGAACAACTCCTGGCGTTGTGAACAGGTTCTGAGCAGGATTAGCTAGCGACATATACCCCATCTAAACCTCTATGAGCGATCGGCATCGCCGTTGACAGGTGACCCCACCGCACGGCTTTCTCCGTAACCACAGGACATCGTGTTTATGTATGTACTTACAAGCCCTAAAGCAGATGCCCCTTGCTACTGTATGATAGCTCATCTGCAACACGTGTGTGCATGCACCCGACCCGCCACCCACAGCTATGTACATGCAACATGTAAACAGCTTTGGTCATGTGCGGGGCGGTTGTTTGCAGTGTCGCTTACAATCACGAGCCACTCAGGTGACGTGCCCTTTGATGTAGTTTTGATTATGGACAGGCACTCCCAGCTTATGGTTGCCGAAGTAAAGCGAAAGCTGATTTCGGAAAAAAGTTACGAAGCCCAGTCGAAGCTGAGCATATGACGAATACGATCAGTGCAAACTGCACAAACCAGGCGTTGGGGTCAATTTGCTCCCACTCAGTGTTCCAGTGGTACTGCGTAGAGTGGCGTTGAAATGATTCATTTCAACAGTGCCTGAGCGGGGCACAACCCCACGTTGACCGACTCTGTCCCAAGGCAGCTTCACAATCCCATCGGCAGAACTTGAGATCCATGTAAATAAGGCCGAACGTTATCGTGCTTTACCCCACGCTCCAGTAGCCGAAGCCCACTGAAGACCGCATCTGAGATGTTGTTGTGTCGAAGAGAATTACATCCGTCGGGCGAATCTACTTACTATGTAGGTATGCGCACATGTAGTCGGAGTTACCGGCAGAGACAAGTCGTTTTTCTTTGGGCATTATTCCGTAGGTGATCGTCACATGGTGCCACGGAGACCCTCTCTGTCTGTTCGAGTCATGCCAGCCGGCCGAATGTATGTACAGCATGGATGCGGTCGCACAACGTTTGTAAGAGTCAAAGAAACAGAGCTTGTGGCATTATTCGGACGGATGAACCGGAATAAGGCAGCAGGCAGGGTATTGGGCCTCATGACTACTAGGCCGTGCACGATGATCTCCAACAACATTTGGGATGTTGGAAGCGAAACTTTATCATGAAATCGTGACGAGTTTCAGACGTCGGATGTCCAGTCGTCGATGAGAGTTTTCACAAACCGCCACTACACGATATACTCCCACTCATGCGCTGACGAATAAGACCGCTTTCATTTCATTCTCGACGAGTGATTTGCGAGGTTCGATCTAATGACATAAATCTAGGAGACAACCGGCATTTTAGCTTCCGCTTTGGCCTCACCACTCTGTCGGGCCTAACGCCTCAAAATGGTCATAGCGGAGCCCACAGCAACATCTGATACATGAGCATCTCGTCACGAGTGGTACCCAATAGACGCAGCTTCATAGATGATGTTCGCCAAGGGAGCTGATCAGGTCTTCACCGCTTAGCCAATACGGATAGTTATGAACCAACATGTCGGAGACATTCTACGCCACAAAAAGCTTCCATAGAAGTGGCCATAGCTCTCTCTCTTGCCGTAAAGCCTACCGCTTCATTGTATTGGCTGTTTCTTGTCCCGGACACGGCGAACCCGTTTTCGTCCCCCATCGTTTTTTCGTTGCATGCAAATGTAACCCCAAACCACACACATGTGTTCCCGCCACACATCTTCTGATCATGTCTCACAGCCCACAAGAAACCCGGATCTAACGTCATAGCATCCCGTACCGGAATTAGCACGTCACATAAGCCGAAGCCGAAATGCAAGGACGTTGAGCTAAACGCAAAGCAGGATCGTGGCAGTCCACATCATTGTACTCCCGGCCACAATTCCATGTCTTCAGCCTCCAAGTCCCCGTTTAAGCCTCCGCCGATCGTTGAATGTGTTTCTGGAACTCACTGTCTCGGCATCGGCAAGAAGATCCACGTCCCGCATCGGGTCTGCTCCGATTGTCTTCAACGACACGACCCACAGCAACTTCGTATCTGGGCGAATTCGAACACTGCCGCTCTACTACTCATTAACGAAGAAACTGAACGTAAGCACGTTTTGAAAAGGAACATCGAAGCCCGTGGCCGCCATCTCTGCGCTTTCGAAGACCCGGATTTTCAGCACTGCCGGTGGCGACTTAGTGATCTAAACCTCCGTGGTACCCGACTTGACTGTCCTTCCGTCCGCAGAAAGGGCACCGCTTGCTCAAAGTGTTGGAGAAGACGGCTAAGGAAGATCGGAATTGCACAGCACTTTACGCCGACCGGGCTTTGCCATGAAGAAGCAGACGAGGTAGTGACTAGGTTGGAAGCTTCGGAGGAGGGTAGTGAAGGGTCGGATGATGACGTGGAGGGCTACAACGTGCTACTGGGTTGACGCCGAATCCGAATAAGCCAGGAAACGTTGGCCCTGTACGTGACTGCTTCCAGGTCAACGTTTCTGCTGACACCAAAAGCTCTACTTATGCGCGACTTGGTTGCAATGCTGGCACCCCCTCCAAAACATCACTGCGCCTTCGGTCCTGCTTGTGGTTCACGTCCTGAGGGACAAGAACGAGGTCCAGAGATATGTTCGTGGTGCAAGAACATGAGCTTTGATGCGCTGTACAAACAGACCGAGACGCTATCGGACATTCGGCCATTGAAACGTCTTATCCACGAGTACATGCGGCAGCTCGAGCGAGAGCATAACGAGCGTGTTAGGAAAGGCTGGTCATTTTTGTGCGCCTGTAAAGACCCGGAATATCGCTCTCAAGCCTGGCGCGTCGACTTTAATCCCAAGGACTCCCGTGCCTGTGGCACAGTACACTACCGTGGCCAGCTGTGCACGCGATGCTTCCGGAAAGCACAAGATCAGGAATGCCCGTGGCTAGAACAGTTCCATGGTGACCGGCTTGGTTTCCCGTGTGTATTCGAAGACCCGCAATTGAGAAGAGCAGTCGACACCAACTGGAAGATAGGTCCATTGGATGCACGACGGCAACCCGATCCCAGTTGGGAGAAGGATCCTAGAAGAGATGGGCGGTGTGAAAGAGCAAGGTTCAAACAACAGCTCTGTCAGAAGTGTTTCAATCGTATGTGCGAAATACGCGGCTTCGGCAGATATTTCGATACGGAGTGGGGCATACTGCGTGCAGGTTATGGCGTTTAATAAGTGATAGCCCTGTCGACGACGTAACATCGCCGCGACTTGATTGGCCATTCGAAGGGTAGATCTGGGATACCAAACCCTTGGAGTCTAGAATATCACGGAGGGCCAATGAACTCATGGGGACTGCAGCAGTTTGGTCCTGAAAGGTACCGAGGTCGAGACGCTGCTACTCCGCCGTATACCCGCCTTGACTGCATCGACTTCGAAGTAATATGAATCAGCTCGTAGCTGATGCTCTATCGAGCATAAATCGTCAGGAGCGAGGAATACCGGAAGGTTATATGCAGCTGCAAAGACATGTTTACCAGTATAGCAATCTGTCAACTGGAAGCGGTACTTTGCCTACAAATCCACCATGGAATTTTCGAAGACGGACCGCTGCAAGGGCACCATCATCCCTTCTTTGTTCTGTCATGTCACCCAAAAGCTCAACGCTACTTCCAACTCCATTATCGTAAAGTGACCACTGGTTTCAAAAATTGTTGCTCGATAAAATCGCAGAACAAAACTCATAGAGTGGTGATTATACACGGCCCAAATGTGTAGTTGGCGGAGAGACCTGCTTCCTGAACAACTCGAACCAAGGGATGAAAAGGGATCTGCTCATTTGCTCGACTCCGGTTCGGTCGATCTGAAATGTTGTTAGAACGTTCCTCTAAGATGTATCCGAGCATCAGCGAAAGTGAGATAGAGGATGTTAGCGGAGATGAATTCGATGAGATCATCTTTAATATGTATGAAAATCAGTAGAGCCCATCCGCAACTAAAAACACGTTTTGGTGCTTGACAGACTAGTTGGAATGCTCCGATTGCCAGGTTTAGATGGGTGCTGCCTGTATTGCCTAGATGCCGAGACCGGCCGTCCTATAAGGTTCTGGGAATACATTAAGCGTGAGGAAGGTAAAGATGGAACAGAACTATTTGGAAAATATCTTTGTTTTTCTAGTGGGTTGCGAGAACTGGGGCTGGGAGCAAAGCTAAAAGATGACAAATACCTGCCTGGGGAACTGATGACTGAAGGAGAGCAAGAGTTTGCTAAGAATAGAGGTCATGGAGAAGGCTCGAATAGATGCTGTAGTTTACTCCGTATGGTATTCTGCGGTAGCCCACAAGACATTTCCGAAGAATGCTCCACGAGCAGACTTTGGAGGTGTTGTGTAGGTGCGAAACCTCACTGTGAGCTAGTTGCAACTGCCCATTATAACTAAAAGGCTAGAAAATCGATGTGCGATCTTTCCATACTATATCTGCACTTACTTCTATCGCTAGGCACTTCCTTCTAACGTCTTCTCCACGACATCAACTTTCTCAGCTCTATCTTCCTTAAGCAACAGACTTAACGACAATATCCTTACGCTCGATTTCAATCTCGCTGACAGCTTGACGGATTGGAACATGTCTACACACTGCATTCCCGAATTTGTGGATACAAACAGGTGTGTTGGGGGCGCAAGAGAACATCAAAAAGCACCATGTATATTCTGTGCAACAACACATCCTCGCATTCTTCGACTGATTCACGGCTGGGGTGATGAAGCAATAAACGCATACATTCACGACATCATCGAGGCACAACAGCTTCGCACATCAGACGATGACTTATACGCCTGTATCTCACGTCACCCTCGCTTTGACAATGAGAGTCCGCCCGAGTGGCTCCCAAAACTGATCCAGGCAAGAATGGACCGCGATGGGCAAAATGATTTCCGCCACAGCCATATCAAATGCCCCAGGGTAGTACAAGAGCAGCGTCTCTGCCTCACTTGCTTACTGGCTTTCCATGACAGCTGCCCTGAGCTGATTGAAAAGCCAACCGCACCCGCACGGAAGAGGATTTTCACGTTAACTGGACAGTTGACGTACGAATGTGCTATGCAGAACAGGCCCGGAGATAGAGACCTCTCTTTGATATGGGAGGATCGATGGGGTGAAGACGAGACGCCCCAGGACGTACTTGCACGCTTCAGCCTGCCCAGCATTACGCCGATGGACAGCACAATGGACGACGAGGTTTGGATTAAAAGGTATTCACATTTCGGCAGTTGTGAGCGCGTATTCGCTGCGCAATCGATTTGCAACAATTGTTACGCGTTTTACAGGAGTGTACCTTGGGAAAGAGATGTTATTGATGGGTTCTTCGGCACGGATCGGATGCCTCTGGTTAGATGAATGTCGAAAAGAATCATATTCCACCGCCATGCGTACTACTGTAAGGAGAGATTCTCCCATAAATGGTGACGTCGATGTCAAGAAAGTGGATGCTCTGTCAAGATCGCAGCAGGGCTTCTAGAAGGAATGATGTTCGGCGCTTTGCCCAAATAGTCTAGGCTTACTTGAAATGTACCCCTCGCCGGTCCGCCGCATCGGCCTCAATAAATTGTGAACACAAGACTCATACCGCACCCGATTTCTCCGCAACCCTCAACGGCGGGAATAAGCTGTGACTCACCGGTGTCCTCTTGAATCTATAAAGACAAGTGTTCCCGACTTTTCTTTCTTTCTTCACACATTCGAAAGTAAAAGTTATCTATTCAGAATCATGGACGGCATTAAAAAGACGTTTGCGCAATGCAAGAAGGAGGGCAGGGTACGTCGTCACATCCTCTTCGGACAATGCCAGGGCTAACGCGATGAATAGTCTGCCCTCGTCACGTATGTGACTGCGGGTTTCCCGACAATACAGGAGACACCCGATATCATGATGGCCATGGAGGCAGGCGGCGCAGGTACGCACAAGGAGCAATTGCCGCTCTGGTGGAACAGGACAAGCAGCTGACATGTACAGACATTATTGAGCTCGGCATGCCTTTCACTGACCCCATTGCCGACGGCCCGGTCATTCAGACAGCGAACACTGTACGTTGACTCATTCGCCACAATTGACCTGGAAGCGATTCTAACATGCCTGTTTGCGTAGCAAGCGCTCAAGAATGGCGTTACCATTACCGACGTCCTCCAAATGATTCGCGATGCGAGGAAGCGCGGCCTCAAGGCGCCTGTCCTGCTTATGGGATACTACAACCCTCTGTTGAGCTATGGCGAGGAGAAGATGCTGCAGGACGCGAAGGAGGCCGGTGCCAATGGCTTCATCATGGTCGACCTTCCCCCTGAGGAGGCTTTGCGCTTCAGGAACTTCTGCCGTAGTTACGGGTGAGTTTGACAAGTTTTCACAATTGGCACGATATTAACATGCTACGTAGCCTCTCCTACGTCCCATTGATCGCCCCCGCCACTTCTGAGCACCGTATGCGTGTCCTCTGCAAGATCGCCGACTCGTTCATTTACGTCGTATCCCGTATGGGTGTTACTGGCGCTACAGGAACTATGAACGCCGCCCTGCCTCAGCTGCTTGACCGCGTCCACAAATACTCGGGCAATGTGCCTGCAGCTGTCGGTTTCGGTGTCAGCACGCGCGATCACTTTGTCAGCGTAGGAAAGATTGCTGAAGGTGTCGTCATTGGCAGCCAGATCATAAACACTCTCATCAAGGCTGCACCTGGCGAGGGCGCAAAGGCAGTCGAGAAGTACTGTGACGAGATCTGCGGCAAGAGCTCCCGGGATACAACTCGCGAGGTGGGTATTGTTGAGACTTTGAACGAAGCCAAGGAGCCGACTGGTGTGCACGTCGACAAGGTGATTACGGATGCCGACACACCTGATGGCCCTGGCCTTGCCGATCAATTGGAGATGCTGAACACAGATGACGACAAGGACAGCCACGCGCAAAACGGATTTGACGACAAGCACAAATTCCCCGCGCGATTCGGCGAATTTGGAGGGCAATATGTGCCTGAATCGCTGATGGATTGTCTTTCTGAGCTCGAGGAAGGCTTCAACGCAGCGATTGAAGACCCCAAGTTCTGGGAAGAATACCGTTCGTACTACGACTGGATGGGACGACCGGGACATCTGCATCTTGCCGAGCGCCTTACTGAGCATGCTGGAGGCGCAAACATCTGGTTGAAGCGAGAAGACCTGAACCACACTGGAAGTCATAAGATCAACAATGCGCTCGGGCAGGTACTTGTGGCTAGAAGACTTGGAAAGACGGAGATTATCGCCGAGACTGGAGCTGGCCAGCACGGTGTTGCAACGGCTACGGTTTGCGCCAAGTTCAACATGAAGTGCACCATTTACATGGGCGCTGAAGATGTCAGACGTCAAGCTCTGAACGTGTTCCGCATCAAGTTGCTGGGTGCGCAGGTGGTGGCTGTCGAGGCTGGAGCCAAGACGCTGCGTGATGCAGTCAACGAAGCCATGCGTTCTTGGGTCGTCCACCTCGATACCACACATTACATTATTGGATCCGCCATTGGACCTCATCCCTTCCCGACCATTGTCCGTACTTTCCAGTCGATCATCGGAAACGAGACCAAGCAGCAGATGCAAGAGAAGCGTGGTAAGCTCCCCGACGCAGTAGTTGCCTGTGTTGGTGGCGGCAGCAACGCTGTGGGCATGTTCTACCCCTTCTCCAAGGATCCGTCTGTAAAGCTTCTTGGGATTGAAGCGGGCGGAGACGGCATCGACACGGAACGACACAGTGCCACACTCTCGGCTGGCACCAAGGGCGTGCTCCACGGTGTGCGCACCTACGTTCTCCAGAACAAGCACGGACAGATCAACGAGACTCACTCAGTTTCGGCAGGACTGGACTATCCCGGTGTTGGGCCTGAGCTATCTAACTGGAAGGACAACGACCGGGCCAAATTCATTGCGTGCACCGATGCTGAAGCCTTTATCGGCTTCCGTCTGATGTCCCAACTCGAAGGCATCATTCCCGCGCTTGAAACTTCGCACGCCATCTTTGGTGCTATTGAGCTGGCCAAGACAATGGAGAAAGACCAGGATATTGTCATCTGCGTGTCCGGTCGTGGAGACAAGGACGTGCAGAGTGTGGCTGAGGAGCTGCCCAAGCTGGGACCCAAGATTGGCTGGGATCTGAGGTGTAAGTCTATCTGAAGGGTGGTGAAAGTGCAAATGCTAACATTTCTGCTAGTCTAAACAATGACGTTTCATGTCGGTATGACGTAGCTGGTTGTATATAGTGGGACTGATAAATGGCAAACGACGTTTACGCAGTATGCTCCACCAGGTGCGGACTACTCCGTACATATGAAGTGAAGAGTGAAAAAGTTCAAATGTGAGGCTCAAAGTGTCATGACACGTTTTGATTGGCGATTGGCCGAGCGGTGCGACGGCGATGCAGGTCAAGGTGTTTTGGCAAGGATGGCGGACGCAGGTGGTTACTAGCCGCATTCAGGGCCGAGAGGTGAAAAATGTTCCGCTTCGGGGCCCAGCAAGTGCAAGCGAAAGCCAAGCTGCAGCCGGATGGAATGGTCCGATGGTATGCACACGCGCGTGACCCACGAAACCACGGGACGACGGGTATGCCCCAGATGGCGGGTATGATAAGGTGGTGAAGGGGAGGTGAGACGGACGGCGGGCGGCGGGCGGCCAATGGATTGCCCATGTGGTGTTGAACGCAGGGCTGCTTGGCTACGTCCTTGGTCTTTTGGGCGACGGATGTGCATGCAACTCTGGTAGAAGGCAGAAGACAGCACTTGGACCCACGAAACCATGCCGCGCTAAATCGCCAAATCCCACATGTATGCCTGAGAATCGATCTATTACTGTATGCCGCCTCGCCTATTCTGCCGCCACCTTGCCCTAGCCTGTCCGTCATAGCGTGGTGCTGTGCTATCGCCGTCGAGTAAAGGCCATTTACTCAACAAGCCGCCCACCCTGGACGTCTTCTCTTCCTACCGTGACGTTGCGCCCAATCAAGCCTTTGAGCTCCAGGAAATAAAAGCTGTTTCAAAGAAGCCGCTGCCTACAGCCAAAGAGACCAAGCGAGAGCAGAAGCGGCGCGAAAAGCTCGAGCAGCTGCGCGAGGCCGACGAGATGAAGTTCTCACACAGCCTGCAGTTCAATGCTGTGCCGGACTGGAGTAACCACTACATCGCGTACAGCAACCTCAAGAAGCAGTACGTACCCGCACCTACCCGTCGGAAGCCCGGCACGCATGCCCGCTGACATGTGCCGTGTGTAGAATATACAGCCTTGAGACACAGCTGCACCAGAAGAATGCTCACGTCGACGCCGAGTCGTCGCCACTACTCAATGGAGACGCTGACGACCCCGACAAGGTGTTTACGAATACACTCGATGCCGAGCTCGAACGAGTTACCTCATTCTACGCCCTCAAGGAGAATGAAATCTACCGCGAGATGGATGCGCTGCTAAAGGACGAGGACGCCTTCGAGGAGCACCAGGAGGACTACAATGAAGAGAACGAGAATGCGCCGCCGGGGAAGAAGATGCGCAGTGGGAGCATATTCAAGGCCATTGGCTTCAACCGGCCGCGGGCCCTCAGTGCAGCTAGTGGACCGTCAACCGACCATGGCGAAGACGACGACGAGTCCGACGAGGATCAGGATGAGACAACGCGGCTGCGTAAGAAGAGCCCGGATGGCCATCGACGACGACGACACACTGAAGAGGACATGGCTGCTTCCCACGCCTCGTCGAGACGAAAGGCCAGCACCGTGTTTGAAGACTACAACGACATGGCTTTCTCTGCCTTGTATGACGAGGGTATGTCATTGAAGAAGAGGGCAGTCAGCATATACGTCCTGCTTTGCGAGCTGCGATCCTTCATCCAGCTGAACAAAACTGGTTTCGAAAAAGTGTTAAAGAAGTATGACAAGATTATGGACCGCAAGCTCAAGAAGACCTACCTGAGCAAATACGTTTACCCGGCCTATCCCTTCCAACAAAGTACCATGGACGAGCTCACACGCAACCTCCAGCGTATTGAGGCTGCGTATGCACAGATTGGCACAAAAGGAGATATCGTCGAGGCAAAGCGCGAGCTCCGCCTACATCTCCGAGAGCACGTTGTCTGGGAGCGGAACACCGTTTGGCGTGAGATGATTGGTATCGAACGCAAGGCCCAGGCGGCCAACATTGGCATTACACAAACTTTGCTGGGTCGTGATACTACTGGCGGCAACGTGCGACGCCAGGGCGACGAGGTGGAATCGGACATGAAGGAGTTGGACACGCCGATTGGAAGATATCGGTGTCCGCAGTGGTTGATCAGCAAGACGTTTTGGATTCTGATTGCCTGCATAGCCGTCTTTGTTGTGTTGCTCGTGGTGCCGATTATGGAGGTGCCAGAGCAGCAGAACTGTCTGGCTATGGTTGTGTTCGTTAGTTTACTGTGGGCTACTGAGGTACGCATCAAGGACAGCTTTCGTCTAGGCTCAAAAACTGATTGTCGCAGGCAATACCGCTTTTCGTCACATCATTGCTGGTTCCATTCCTGGCAGTCACACTAAATGTAGTCCGAAGCGATGCAGAGCCCCATCGACGCTTAGACTCCAAGGCTGCAGCTTCGTATGTCTTCTCCGCCATGTGGACGCCAGTCATTATGCTCCTGCTAGGCGGCTTCACCATCGCCGCCGCACTATCCAAGTACAACATTGCGAAAATGATGGCCACGCTCGTCCTCAGCAAAGCCGGAACGAAGCCAAGGACCGTTCTCCTCGTCAACATGTTCGTCGCCATGTTCGCCAGCATGTGGATCAGCAACGTCGCCGCCCCCGTTCTCTGCTTCTCCATCATCCAGGTATGTAACCAACCACCACAGCCAAAAATAGTTAATCTCTAATCACCTCTATAGCCCATCCTTCGCAACCTCCCCGCCGACTCCGACATGACCAAAGCCCTCCTCATGGGGATCGCCCTCTCCTCTAACATCGGTGGTGCTGCCTCCCCCATAGCCTCACCGCAAAACCTCATCGCGCTCCAAAACATGGCACCCGAGCCTTCTTGGGGCGTGTGGTTCTTCGTCGCTCTCCCCGTCTGCATCATTTCCATCTTGCTAATCTGGGTCTTGCTCCTCGTCACCTTCCAGCCCGGCCGCGGCACCAGCATTGTGCCCATTCGTCCTCTCAAAGACAAGTTCACTGGCGTACAATGGTTCATTAGCATAGTCACCGTCATCACCATTGTCCTGTGGTGTGTAAGCCACCAGCTGGAATTCGCCTTTGGCGACATGGGTGTCGTAGCCATCATCCCCATTGTGCTCTTTTTCGGCACCGGCATCCTAACAAAAGAAGACTTTAACAATTTCCTCTGGACTATCATCATCCTCGCCGCTGGTGGCCTTAGTCTGGGCAAATCGGTCAACTCGTCTGGGCTACTGCATACCATTGCCGAATCTATTACTGTAGGTGTTGAAGGCATGAGTCTGTATGGTGTCTTGATTGTGTTTTGTGCGCTTATTCTCGTCGTCGCCACTTTTATCAGTCATACTGTTGCCGCGCTTATTGTGCTGCCACTTGTGCAGACAGTCGGACAGCAGATGCCGGAGCCACATCCGAATCTGTTGGTCATGGGCGCCGTGTTGATGGCGAGTGGAGCTATGGGTTTGCCAACGAGTGGCTTTCCTAATATGAGTAAGTTATTTCCTCTTTTTCCCCGGTGGTGTAGCTGGTCGTCTAGTCGTACAGGCTGATGCTAACGAATGATGCAGCGGCGATTATGATGGAAGATAATCGTACAGGCCAACGCTATCTGCAAGTCAAGCACTTTTTGACTAGAGGTGTGCCAGCGAGTTTGATTACTTTCGTCGTTATTATTACTGTGGGCTATGGGTTGATGCTTGCTGTGGGCTTTTAAAAAAAGGGACATATTATTCTGGTGTTTGGAGCGGTTTGCTGAGAAAGGACATGTCTTAGGATGAGCAATTGTAAGTGATCTTTTAGTTGCTTCGACCTTTTCCTCGAGGGATAGAGAGGGCGAGGTCAGCATACACATATCGCTTATCAAAATATGCATTCATATAAGTATATACTTGCACTATATCATTTCCGCCATACATGGCTAAATCTGCTGGCCACTACATTGTTGCTGTCTTTGTTTCTTGTTAGCATTCAAAGTCTCGGATACATTTATGTATGCTCATCTAAATCGTCAGGTGATTACGTCATGTAGCTTGTAATTTGTACTCACGCACTAGGTAGTAATAGTATCCCTACCACTACAAGTTAGCGCTTTCTAACGTTGAGTGAACCCCAACTTCCTGTCTCCAAGTACCCCGCAGCCCCGCAAACATCGTGCTCTAAGCGTTCAACTGTCATGCTTGCTAATGTGCCTGTCTGACAGAATCTTAGTAGTGCCCTTTCTATGATTTACGATTCCATTGTTTTCGCCATGTCCATAATTCAGCGAGATACTTGGAGCATACGCATTACACCACTGCATCCATGAGTTGACTTGTATTCTACACAGCCGAGGATCAACTTCACTCAGAGAGGGGCTGCGCATGCCGGATAGCCAAAAGCCAGCGCTACTGTTGGTCGAGCGCATCTATATAGCCCCAGTAGATTCCCAGACGATACTTCTCTTCGGTTGAAAATCTTCCATGTGGCGGTCCAGTACAAGTAACTCTTCTCACGATGCGCAATTGCTTACGAAGGGTCTTTCGTGCCCCTTCTAATACATACCGTGCCTTGCAACATACCCCACGACTTACCCGAAGCTTCGCAACGGTGAGCAGTCCTGACGTTAAAGACTTCACAGTCGTTGATCACCACTATGAGTAAGTTCTAGTTGTCGTTGCTAGGCCTGATATGACACTTCAACCCCCAACTAACACAACACTTCCTAGCGCCATTGTCGTCGGAGCAGGAGGAGCAGGTCTTCGCGCCGCTGTCGGTCTCACAGAACAAGGACTAAAAACGGCTTGCATATCCAAGCTCTTCCCCACACGCTCCCACACGGTTGCAGCCCAAGGCGGCATCAACGCCGCGCTCGGTAACATGTGCAGAGACGACTGGCGATGGCACATGTATGATACTGTCAAAGGCTCCGATTGGCTGGGCGACCAAGACGCTATACACTACATGACACGCGAAGCTGTGCCTGCAGTTGTGGAGCTAGAGAACTACGGCATGCCGTTCAGCCGGACCAGTCAAGGTACTATTTACCAGCGAGCCCTCGGTGGTCAGAGTTTGGAGTATGGGAAAGGGGGTCAGGCGTTCAGGACGGCGTGTGCGGCGGATCGGACAGGGCATGCGATGCTGCATACGTTGTATGGGCAGAGCTTGAAGGAGGGGGTGCAATTCTTTATTGAGTGGTTTGCGCTGGATTTAATGATGTGTGAGGGAAAGTGCGTGGGCGTTACAGCAATGAATATGGAGGACGGAACGTTTCATAGAGTTTTTGCTAGGAATACGGTGCTGGCTACGGGAGGTATGTCATGGTCACGTGAAAAGTCGTGGTTTGTTGCTAATGTTACCTCCAAGGATATGGTCGAGCATACTTTAGTGCGACGAGCGCTCACACCAGCACGGGAGATGGTAATGCCATGGTCTCTCGTGCCGGACTACCGCTCCAAGATATGGAGTTTGTGCAATTTCACCCCACTGGAATATACGGTGCAGGTGTATGTTCACAGTCTCAACTCGATACATTCTCCTCTCTTGCTAATGCAACGAACCAGGTTCTTATTACCGAAGGCGCTCGCGGAGAAGGCGGCTACCTTCTTAACGGCGAAGGCGAAAACTTTATGCACCGCTACGCCCCCACAGCGAAGGACCTAGCATCCCGTGACGTAGTCTCACGTAGCATGAACCTCGAGATACTACAAGGACGCGGCTGCGGACCCAACAAGGATCATATTTACCTCCAACTCTCGCACATCCCCCGAGACGTCATCATGGAGCGCTTGCCGGGGATTGCGGAAACGGCAGCCATTTTCGCGGGAATTGATATCACGAGACAGGCGATTCCTGTGATACCAACAGTACATTATTGCATGGGTGGAATACCTACAAATTACCACGGACAAGTCTTGGATGTGGACAGGGAAGATGATAGAAAAGAGACTGTGGTAGATGGATTATATGCAGCAGGAGAAGCCGCATGTGTCAGTGTTCATGGGGCGAACCGTCTCGGTGCAAATTCTCTTCTAGACATTGTGGTATTCGTACGTGCATTCATCCCGCCCACTCTCCAACTACCGTCATACTAATTACTTTTACCAAATTAAAAAGGGCCGCGCAGCCGCTCTCCACATATCTTCGCACCACGCCCCCTCATCCCCTCACCACACCTCTCCCCCAACAATCGGCCTCCCCTCCATCTCCGGCGTCAAATCCCTCCTCTCCTCCACCGGCAAAACACCCCCTTTCTCCCTAAGAGACTCGATGCAACGAACCATGCAATCCACCGCCTCCGTCTTCCGCACCCACACATCCCTACACAAGGGAACTACAACGCTCGCCTCGCTCTCCTCGTCCTTTACCTCTTCCCTCAAACTCACCGACCGCAGTTTAATCTGGAACTCTGACCTTATTGAAGCGCTTGAACTACGCAATCTGCTCACGAATGCGGAGCAGACGTGTGCTGCGGCGCTGGCAAGGACGGAGAGCAGAGGTGCGCATGCGAGAGATGACTTTAGGGAGAGGGATGATGAGAGCTGGTTGAAGCATAGTTTGACGTGGCAGCGGGAGATTGGGGAAGAGGTGAGGTTGGGGAAGAGGGATGTGGGGATGCGGACGTTGGATGAGGACGAGGTGGCGAGTGTGCCGTTGATGAAGAGGTTTTATTGAGGGTTGGAATATTATGGGTGAATGGTGTCAAGGTGACGCATGCATGAACCTATAGATTGCTCATAGTGCTTGAATCATTGATGAAGAAGTTTTATTGAGGGTAGTAAGATCATGGGTGGAAATAGGGTTGGTCATGGGTGAGTAGTGTCAAGACGACGCAAGTATGAATGTACAAATTTCTCATAGTACTATAAAAAAAAATGGAATGATAATCATGTCAGCCTGCCCCATGCAGCGCTCAAATGTGGTATCGGAAGGAAAATTCGACACCAGGTCCATATCCATGCGCCTGACGTACTGATGCCAAAACGCCCGTAGCTATGCATACCCATGCATACCTTTTCGTAAATCGTGTTATCATATACATTCGCAACGTGTCGATTCCATGCTTTTGCTATCCCAAACTCCAGATAAAGAAAAAGTTCCCAAATGTTGCGTCATCTGACCTTGTTCATCAATATCATCACCGCTGCATGTACATGCCAGTGGTCACCATGACGTTTCCATAACGCTCGTTTGCGCGCCACAGGTACTTGAGAAAAACGATTGCTTTCAGATAAACTTTCATGATGCGCCTTCGCCGGGCACGGTCGGCTTCAAGGATTTGACGTAGCGCCTTGGAGACTGCAAAGCGTGAGGCGACTCTTCGGGAAGGCGATTGAATGATTGCAGGCCATGAGGTAGCGCGTGTGAGAGTTGGTGGGCTCATGCTCGAAGGCTCGGGCAAGAAGGCTTCGGGTGTTTCCGCAGCGTCGTTGAGAGAGGCAGAGCCGAATTGAGCATCGAGGGTATCGTATTCGAAGACTTCTGGAATGCTTCCAAGTGTTGGCGAAAAGGGTGCGGAGCGCGGGGTGCCAGGAGGATGAGACATGTCGGTGGTCGAAGTAGTTTTCGGCTTTGTAGTGTTTGGTGGTGATTGTTTGGCTCGGGTTGGTGGAGAAGGTCGAGTGGGTTTGCGCTTAGGAGACGGTTGCGAGAGAGGAATGGAAGCAGGGGTGGGCGTTGGCCAGAAGGGTAACGAGAAGCGGGTGGAGAGGAAGCTCGCTTGCTTCCCTGACCTGTGAGGCAGCAGTGAATCGCATCGTGGGGGTAAAAACACGAGCATGTCGAACAAGTGTGACGTTGGGAGAGATTTCGGGCGTCGGGGCAAGGTCAGGTAGCAATTCAGGAAAACAAAGGAAAACAGACAGCGAGCGGCTGACAGGCGTAATATGGCTGGGCCAAGGCAGGAATTAGTCGCATACGTACAATATAGAATTAACCCCGCCCTCGCAGGCGGCTGTGGGCACTAGGTTTTGGGGCCCAGCGATCTGATCTGATGATAGTGATGACGGTGTTTGGGGGTGTGTGAACGGACACGTTTGTCGCTGAGACAATGCGGCTGTCAAGCCGCCCTCTCTCGTCACACGAGCTGGTAACGAGCCGACACTTGACACTTGGCAACATGGCTGATTGACACTGGCACGAGGGCTCAGAAGCGCAACGAGAAGAATTATGGAAATTCCCCGCTCTGGCTTTGTGCGGTTCCAGACAGGCCATGACGTCGGCATGGGAGAAAAGTTTGTGAGGGCGGGATCGAGAACTCGTTAGCAACCGGAGTAGCAGCCGCCAACGGTACTAGCGCCTCGTCCAATCACATGTCGGCCCTTGCCTGTCCCTTCACACCACCATTTTTTATTGCCATGACCACATGGCTCGGATTGATACGCCGCTCTCACGTAGCCGCCTCGAGCAGCGCAGTGGAGGCCGGGCTGTGGATGATAGCAACGCACGTCACCCGGCCGTGCGCTCGTTGCTGCACTTATGGCCCGCGGCATTCTGCCCATTCGCCGTTGCATAGTGAGTGGCATGCACGCTTTGTATATACTACCACAGCATGGGTTTCACGCAGACACACAGACACGAATCGGGCCTAAGCTAGTTATCGTTTGCTGAGGTGATGCGTGTGCAGAGTGTCACTATGTAGGTACACCCTTGCCGGGCCACTGAACCAGCTGCCTGGAATGCGGAGCCATCGCCCACCTCGATCGACTCCTCCACTGCCCATCTCCTGCCTTCTACACACGACTGCTTCGTGACAACCCGCCGTGCCTCTAGTTTTGCTACCCGTCGACGCGGTTGCAGCTACTTCAACAACTACCGAGTCAGCCATACCGACAAGCATGACGTACACCAGGAAGCAAGTCGTCACGTGCATCAGCGTGCTCGTAAGACATGACCCCACCCACGCCTGTTTTCCACGTGCAAAGTTAACCGTCTCTAGTATCTCGTCATTGCGACGGCACTCGCAGGGTACTCGCCCGCTTATCCGGCAGCAACGGTAGCCTCGCGCTAATGGCTCTAGATACGCTGCCTCCCGCGCGAACGCCCGTTCTGTGCCCATCTCTGACATCCTGACCGGCTTCACTACTGCTCTGCCCATTGTCTCCGGACTGCTACTAGAATGCGGTTATGACTTCACCCGTCGCCAGGAGCGTCGCCAGCACCTGAGCCGCGTCGAGATTCAGCGCCCGCCGCTCGTCATCATCGCCAACACGCTCATCTTCATCTACTCGAGCGTCGTCATTACCCTAGCTGGTACCCATGTCACGCCCCCATCTGGCCTAGACTGCGGCTTGCGAAATCGCTGGCAGACACTGTTCAGGAAGAAGGACGCCGATGCCATCCGTCAGATTCAAGATGCCTTTAACTGCTGTGGTTTTGCCAATTCACGCGACATGGCATGGCCCTTTCCTGACAAGACTCATGATGGACGCGCATGTGAGAAGACATATAGCAACAGGTCCAACGGGTGCCTCGGACCATGGAAGGTTGAAGAGCAGCATATTGCAGGTCTGCTCATCGGCGTTGTAGGCATGGTCTTTGTCTGGCAAGTACGTGACCAAACAAGCCCCACCCAAGCTAACTAATACCAACACCAACACTAACATGTCTTTGCAGTTCTTGATAATCGTTGTGCCTACCAACAAGGAGTCATGGCTCCATAGCGTTGCCCCAGAACGCCTATCTCGCATGCTCGCTGATGAGAGAAACGGAGATACCGAGCCTAGACGCGCCATTGGCTACCTCCCCAGCCATAACCGCTACTCGGACCGCATTCAAGACGAGGGGGACGACGAAGAGACAAGTCCAGAGCGTGCCATTGAGGAGGGCAACCCTCGCCTCGATAGCGCCCTACCTGGTCATCTTGGCCGCGACAGCCAGCCAAGCGTCGAGAATGAATGGGCTAGAGGCTAAGCGGGCGCGGTGAAAGGGCCGATACAGGTCCACAAAAGTCGCTACCGGGGAAGCGGGCAGTGCCTGAGTGAACCACAGCTACGGGTACTCCCGAGGTTATGGTTCTGGCTCTACCTTCGACGACATCGTCTCAGCTTGATCCTCTCTTTAGGGTGAAGACTAAAAATGCGAACTAATGGAGCAGAGCCCATCAATTGCTTTGCGGGATGACTATAACCTTTGCGACATAACTAACACAGCAGCATTTAATCACGAACAAAATTGTAGGAATGCACAAACATCTCATTACTGTCTACCATCGATTTCACAATGAGAAACATGCTAGTTTCACTACTACTTTCTCAAAAGGAAACTACATTGTATAAATACATGCTCCAAACAAAGCCACTCTCGCTCATCTATGTGCTCGACCCCCTGTTACACAATGTATACACAAGTTATCCCGTCACTACCGTAATGCCAACAGATGATGAATTACTTCAAGATGTGTTGGATGTCATTGCTTACAGTTTCGTTGGTAACAAGTTTTGTCGCTACCTACCCCTACTCTAGGCGTCCAATCAAAGGTCACGCAATGCGAGTTGTAACTACCGACGCCCGGTCCACAACCATCACGATCCACGCCCGCTCCCTCGATCGAAATCCTTACCTACCGTACCTCGCACGAGAGAACCACGCGCTTCTCGTCTCATGCCCAAGAAACATGACATCACACCCTTGAGAATGATGAAGGAGCGCCTCAAGACTATCAACTTTGAAGTTTTTCCATTTGAGCATCGAATGATGCGTGTCAAAAATGTATATACTGAGGATCAACTTCCAGAAGTCGAAAAAGTACCTTTGGGTAAATTGATGCAGGCTTGTTGGCATGGTACTTTCAATCCTATGCATGACGTATTACAAGAACTACCTAGGAGCTAGCTTGATGGCTACTAGAAAATCTTACTACTCAATCTCACTCACTCACTTCAGCCCACATTGTTTGCCTACTGTACACCACATATAGTATATCAACAACCCCACGCAAATACATCTATATATACGCCTTGAACACTACTTTATAATTTCACATCATCATCAGCTTTGACATACTTTTATGCAAACAGCAAAAACACACACAAGAAACACAAACACGAACACAAACACGAACACTATTATGTCTTTCACTAGATCCAACTCCTCCGCTCGTTGCATCCCAACGAACACTTTCGACGCTTTTGTTCCGCGCGACAAATTGTCGACGATGAACAAGGAAGACAAGAAGACGAAGGAGAAGATGAAGAGGGAGGTGGTAAAGAAGCTGCTCAAGAAGGAGGCAGTAGTTGGAAAGGTCGAGGGGTTGGTGCGACGAGCTACGCTTGCGAGGAGGGGGGGAGATCAGAATGGCAGATACCATCTCCTGGTATGAGGCCCATATGGGTCGTGCTGTTAAGAAATCCATCATGGAAAGAGTTTTTGACGTGAGGTCTGTATAGGCTTGCTACGCTTCTACTTCCTGAATCCTCTACTTGTTTCAATCTTCGTATGGCACTGTCGTTTCTTTCTTTGTGCACAACTTTTCATCCAAATACCATGTACAATGTTTTTTTATTAATATTTCCCTCTTTTGGCTGTAACAAATTTTGTTGTTGGTGATGAACATGGAATGGTGATGATATGTTTGACAGCTGTGTTCACGGCTGTCTTGCACGAATAAGGTCACACAGCCTGATTGTAGAAGCTGTTCAGTTTGGCGCAGTCTTGATTACCGCATCCTCTATGTAATGCACATGCTCACATTTCCAAATCGCTATATTCGGCGGACAAGTAAGCTGTTGGGTCTGACTCTGTATCGCTCGCTTGCAAAGGGTACTAAAGTGGTCGCATAGTGCCACTTTGTCATCTTTTCCTATTCACTGCCACCACAAATCCCGCGCTGCGCGTCACATCATCTATATTATCTACAGTAGATCTACTTTATGCAACATCTTTCTTGTATACAGTAGCAAAGTTTGGTCTATCGTCTCTTTTCGCTTCCATGACATCATCCTTGTTACTGCCCAACAGTGCCTTTCTACAACCCACCGCACCCACAATAGATAGATAGACAGGCCTTCCTTGTACAAAAAGGATGAGATGAGACGAAGCAAAAAAAATACAATTAAGAAAAAAAAAGTGCAAAAAAAGCAGGCTCCTCCCAAGAGGACAATGTTAACCCGACGTGTAAACTGTACCGGTCCTTCATACTTTTGCTGATAAAGGTGGACGTTTTCCGTTAGAATCGAACTTTCGACCTCTGGGTAAACTCCGGTCTGGAACGATTAACCCCGGTCAGACTCAACTTTGTGGCCTAAGCCACTAAGCCAAACTGCTGGTTGGGGTCGTTCCTCTCGGAGCTCAGCCAGAGGCTGTTGGTTGATTGGTGAAGGAATGTTGTGTTTGAAGGTATATATAGTTGATGTTTTTTGTTGATATGGGGCACGTGCTGTTATTGCTAAGAGTCTTCTCTTACTGGCTCCCATGGGGCACGTGTTGATATTGCTAAGAGCGATCTCTTACTGGCTCCCATGGCTGGCTGCTTGTTTTCCTGACTCAGACTCAGACTCGCCTTCACCTTCACTTTCTGATAGGCGCAGTTGCTCCACGTACAATTCGCCCAACTACTACTCGGCCTCCTCATACCTGACTCCATGCCCAGCTCGACATCTCGCAGTGCATGCCACCCTGTGGCGCTGCCCGTATGCGAGATTGGCATCATCGACTACAGCCTGTGCGCCGCCAACATCTTGGACAAGGCGGCGCGCCGGGCCCGACCCGATGCCCCGAAGAGCGAGCTGCTATAGGCATTGACGTCGCAGTTCCAGCACCTCACCTCATTTACGAGTTTGAGGACTGGAAGACCTCGCTACACGACCGCCTGCAACGACACAAACACCAAAAACTTGGCCAAAGGAAGTCATTCTCTCTCTGTTCGATATCCTTGCAGTATGTAAATGCTTTGGCATTGGCCTAACTTGGCCTAGGATACATAGCTTGGTCTGCAAGAAGAGGTATACAAGTTAAGTCAAAACACTTGGTTGTCGATGCATCCCAGTTATATAAACGATAGAATAACCAAGTAAGCATCTTAGTAAGAGAGGAACTCGGGAGAATTTACTGCAACGAGCGCATAAACGGAGTAAAGGGAATCCTCCACAGCTATACACTATTGTTGTCTTGTCCTGCCATTCCATCTATTCCGGCTGTCAGGGATGGTTGTGATGGCATTGTTATCCCATCATGCACTACCATCTCGGATGGTCAGCCTTGTTACGTGATCTGAGCGCTCCGCACCGATCGTTAGGTACCTTCTAGTGTGGAACCCGTTGGTCTTCAACCTCATGTTCCCCATCAAGGAAAGAATCCTTCTTGTTGTAACATTAAGCAAGTGTTTGATACAGTTTCAGTAGCAGTAGCTAGGAAGGATAGACGGTACTGCGGTTTCTTCTTCGTTGATTGAGTAGTAAACCGCGTACCTATATCGCGCAATCTCTGCTGAACAGTAATGAGCTGAAGACTGATTAGGATGCATCATACATGGACGGTGAATGACATCTCGTGCTCGGAGTATTGGGAACGCATTATGAGAGGTTGAGCAGGAGCCAGCTGGGGGCGGACGATTGGGCAATCCTGATGCTAAACCCCCCGATCTCTGCTTCCGACCGCCAACAACGCCTTCAGGGATGTGTTGATCTGCCTGGTATCAGCCGCTCCAAGGTAATTCGCCTCAGTTTCTTACACAGCACAAGCAGGGTAGGCAGCTAACTCCAAGAACATCTGATGTATATATTCTCAGTCGGAATTTCCAACTGCTGCTGTACACTCGCCCATTTTTTCCTCCACATCAACGGAAAGGCCTTTATCTTCTCTTGTAAGCAACCACATATACTAAAATATTCATCTCATGAATACCAACCACCTTGTTGTTAACATCTCTCACGTTGTGTTGTGGTCATATATGGGCATGTCCACCATACCCGGTTGGGACTAGCGTCTAGGCGGATACCATATAAATATCGGCCTTGCCTCACCTAGATACTACCACTATCGATCATCACACACTCATTCGTTCACCCCTTGGTAGAGCCGTCTTCGGGCATCCGTCTGGCATTGCGCCACGGCACGTTAAAGATTGTCTCTCAGTCTTCCCCCCCCCCCCCCCCAGCCAGACAAAATGGTCAACAAAACACGACCCGAATGGTCCATAGAAGCCATTCTTGCCCTCATCAGCGTCTCCATAGCAATTATAACCACAATCATCACGCTATATTCTTCCACAAGAGCACGTAGATGGACTTGCTACCCCATTCAATGTATGTCATTCGAGAGTTTGCTCTTCGTTTTCAGATACAGATAAAATCAACACCTCATTGCGTTTTAGCCAGCTTGCAATACATGCGACGAAGAAGACTACAACGCAACGAACAGATCCGGCGGCGAATACAAGAGCATTATGACGACTACCGACGGTTTACCGCATTCCTGGAGGTAGTAGGGAGCCTGGAAACTTCGCCGTCTTTGGGTGGTCTGAGCGGTTTTCCGCTGCAAGCCCGAGTCAATGGTGAAAGTGGCTTGATGTGCTAGAGTAGAAGACATTGCATAACATGCATGACATATCCTGCACATCTTCATCGGTGTTGTCTATTTTCTCAAGATGGTAAAATTTGACTACGTACGTACAGCAGGACAGATACTCTCAAAAGGCGAAATCTGTTTTCTGCATATATCCAAGTAACTAGATTGTTAGTATGCAATTTCTCTAGGAGATGATTAGATGTATTGATTCGAGGGATTCTTTGTACTGAACAGCCTGGACATTGGGGGTAATAATTTAAGCATTGTTTTGTAGCTCTAGGGGGAAAAAGAGGGGGAAGAATACCATAGCCACTTTCTTTCCAATCCTACGGCTCATTTTATTGCAATCTTTTTCCTAGTCGTAAACTTCCATGTCTTTCTCTTCCCACTCATCTCCCCTTTTACCTTTACCTTCTCCCATCATCATCTACTCACTCATCATCCCAGCACACCTTTAGCGCTACACAAATATTAGTAACTTGACATGTCCAATAGGTATAACGGGGAAGAATCAACTTACCACAAGGGAACGGAAAATACATATCCTGATTCTCCGTCAGGTAAGCATGATAGACATACTTCTCCTCACCCTTCTCCATCTTCTTCGCAACCTTGTGAATCTTGCCCTGCGGCCCCTTGGCCGGCCTCAAGTTCTTCAGCTTCGCAACCTCTTTCAGCATAGTCGTGAGCGCCATACGCGTCATGGGGAGACCCAAGCACTGGTGGGGCCCGTAGCCGAGTTGGATGTACGAGTTGAGGGGACGCGTGATGTCAACGGCGTCAGGATTGGGGAAGATCTCCGGATCATGCGATGCAGTGCGCAGTTTGACAAAGACGGTGTCGCCGGGTTTGAGTGTTGTGGTTTGACCGGCTTCGGTGATGGAAGTCTCCTTTGCGACGGCGCGGATTACACCCGTTTCACCGTTGAGACGGCCGCCTTCCATGGTATAGTGCATAAGCTTTTCAAAGGCTTCTTCGCTATCCTGCTTGGCGAGTTCTTGGATAGCAGGCCAGTGCTCTTTTCCGGCGCCGAGGAGGTAGAATTCGAGTGTTTGAGAAAAGAGCTGGCCTTGGTTTGCGACCATGCCGCCCGCAGTACCCAAAATGTGTCCCCAGACGAGCTGTTTGGGATCCATCCCGGATTCCAGGAGCCTCTTGATCATATGCACTCCGTAGCTTTTGAGGACAGACTCATGGGGCCAGATGGTCTGGATAATGGACGACAAAATTCCGCTCTTTGCAATTGCTGCCACGTTCTTCTCGACAACGGTACCGAGGACTTGCGTTGCTTTACGCGCCTTGACGTGTAAGGGGAAGGATGAGGCTGGGTCGGCGTCGAAGAAGATGAGGGCGAAGACTGAAGACATTATCAAATACAGCTCCGCTTCAGTAAAGATTCCATACGGTCTGTCATCTGTCTTCAGAGGTAGCATGAAGAGTTCAGAGCAGAAATGTACGTGTGCGAGATTGCCCACATCACGGATGATGTCAACCTGGTTGAAGTCGGCAATTTTCGCAGACTTCTCCTTTAGCAACTGCTGCATCTTCAGAGTATAATACGTGCGCACTTCCTTGTCCCAGTCGGAGATGTACAAAGCCTTGACCATCATCTGACGAGAGGCGGCATTCTTAGGGCCATCGCCTGCAAGGGAAAAGTCGGCAGCTGCAGGACCCATAATATACTCCATTGCTTTGCCCCAAACAACTTTAAAGTCTGTCTGGTTCTTCATGATCTCGGTGGCTAGCTTATACTCTTTGATAAAGTGCGGGTGTGATGTTACTACCGGCTTGGAGAAGTCGTATAGGTGGTCTTTCTTCAAGTCTTTGAGTGCGGTGTGCATGGCGGACGGGATGGTGAGCGGGTAGTGTGCATAGACGCTGTTGTACTTGAAATGTTGTGGGAAAGCACGTAGGAAGAGCTTGTAGAACACACATCCGTTGTCGATGCCAATATCACTGTTTGCAAGACTGTAGCCCCAGTTTGTCAATGTACTTGGGTTGTAGTCTTGCGTATAGAATCGATCACCGCGCACTAATGCCACGGCGTCCGATAGCACAGCTCGGGAGATGGTAAAGTTGGTGCACAATCCTGAACCGGGCGCCAGTGGCTTCTTGGCATCTTCCACGACCATACCAGGGTAGATTTCGACCTTGTCGGGGGTATCATAGAGGTGCTTGAGTTGCTCTTGGACGTACTTGTCAGACGTGATATCTTCGAATGTCTTGTGTGGCTCGAGCTTGAAGTGCTTCCGGAACTCGTTGAGCGAGCCTAGATTCCAGCTACGCGCTTGCTCGATGCCGAGAACCTCGATGGCACGGAACACAGCAGGTACTCTGTTTGGCCCGAAAGAGTTGGCGCAGTCTTCAATGCTAGAGGTCAGAATATCTACAAGGCCTTGGTCGGGCAATGTCCCATCTTCATTTCGCTTCAGGCCAGCGAATTCACGCTTTAATGGATCCCGGTCGGTTTGTTTGTAGACCTCGTTGAGACGACCAAGGAACTCATATTTGTCAATGGTCTTTGGATCACGGCCCTCGCCGAAGAGTCCGTCCCACAACTCCTGTGTCCACTTTTCGTCACGGTCTGATACAGTCGAGTGCCACCGGTACACAAGGTTGAACTCTGCAGAGACCTGGTTGCCAACACCCATTGCCAGACCTTCCACGTCAGCGCGGGGGTTCAGCTGCCAGTTGCTATCTGTTCTGTTGAGATCGAGAATTGTGCGGACATAGTCGAGCAAGATAGTGTTGACATACAGACCGCACGTAATCAGTCGGCCAGTCTGAAACAAGTCGTTGTCGTACTTCTTCCAGGCTTCATCATACTTTTCCTGTGTCTTCTTGTCAACTTCAACATCCCCAGTAGATTTTGGAACCTCGGCAGAGGGCTTTGTGAAACGTCCTTGCTCGTTGATTTCGGCCAGATTCTCGACAGTATAGTTGTGGAAACGACCGAACATGATCAGCAGAGCGCCGACACCTGGAGGGAAGAAAAGCAGCCTTGATTCTGAAAAGCAATCTGGCTTGATCTTCCCGTCACGTCCAGTCCTCATCATGTCCTGTTCAGCTTGGTTGCTTCCATACAAGGGCGAAAGGTCCAGATAAGAGGAGGTCATGGAGATGGCAAAGTCTTGGTGGCTCGTCCGGAAGCAGTCGTGGATGATAATGGATGCAAGGTAGAAAAGCATACTCGAGATTCGGTTGGGGTGCAGCTCCGCATGTTTCCTGGTCATGATGCTGTCAAATACAACGCCTGGGTCTGGGCGAGCAGGCGTCTGCATCGTCGTCGGCTTTACTGTTCTAGCATAGGGGGTGCCTGCTGCGCCCACTTGCGGGTTTATGAGACTGTTGAACGAGCCATCTGCCGACCGATACTGATACTTAGCGCCGAGGTAGGACTGAGGTGGGTGCTGCAGGTCATTCCACAGCTGTGAAAGGAAAGTTGCGGTGATGGCATCCCTCGTCTTGGATCCATCGGGCAATGCAGCAGCAGCACGAATCAGACCCTCCATGAGATAAGTCTTATCATCAGTGTAGCCACCGAGTAACTTCTCCTTCTGAATTTCCAGTAATGATTCAATGTTCTCAATGCCGAGGTGAGACACGTCTCGCAGGCCGCCTTCAATCTTCTTGTAAAGGCTAGGCTTTTCCTCTGGCGCAATTTTGGATCCATCGGCCGTTTGCTCGGGAACTGGAGCTGTGACTGCGCCAATCAAGGAAGCAGCGGCACGAAATGGAGCGCCAATGGTGCTCCTTAAGGTACTGATTTCGGATGCAGCAGCTGGCTTTGGTGGCTCGGTTCCAGTGCGGGTGTCGACATGGGAGTCCCATGCGGCTTTCGCCTCTCCAGTTGCAGACATGATGGCTTTCACAGTACTGCAACTTGGTGTTAGCAAAATGCTTGAGCGTCGGTCATACACAGTTCCTACAGCGGAGGTAGTGAGGAGTCCATTGGCTTGACGTGGGATAGATGTTTATTGCTGAAGCGCCGTCGAGTGCCTAACGATCTGTACCAGGGAACGGGTTGAGGAAGGTCGGGCATAGAGGAAAGGATAAAACGCAAGAAGAAAGATGTTGTGGAACTTACGTGTTTGTTGTCTCTTCAAACGCTTCCCAAGGCAACTGCCTTTACCTGGACCCTTGATACCTGGACCCTTTGTACCTGGACCCTTATCAGGTAAGATAGGATGCTTCAAGCAGGATGGACCGGAGCAGCAGTAGGAAAGAGCAAAGGTAGTGGAAGAGGAGCGATGACCAGACGAGATGATATAAGTAGCAGTTGTGAAAAAGCAACGAGGAAAGCAACGAGGGGTATATGCACGCCTCTTGTGGAGATATGCTAAACACGTATACGATCACGCAGCCTAGAGAAACAATCTGTTCCACAGCTGCTCAGCCAGGCTTGTCTTATACCACCCTCTATGTGCTCTATGTGGGTGGTTCCTCCATGGCTGCGTCCCTCTAGTTCCTTCGGAAGCGGATCCCTGCGAGGCGGCCAAACCATTCAGCAGTCTCCCCCATGGCTGAGCTGAGGCGCCACCTTGGTGGCCGGATAGCGGAAAGGGCCAATGGGCATGCATGACGGGAGTAATTAGCATGCGAATCGACTGGGCTAGTACTAACACGACATATGGCTGACCGCCAATGTCGATGCAGAATAATGTGCGATGACCGCGTCGATGCTCGACACACGCACGCAATCAGCTCCAGAAACGTCGGTCTGCCATTTTCTAGGCAATGCTAGGCAATAGGTACCTAGATACCGGTAGACAGCTCCGGTAGATGATTACAGTCCTAGGCAGTCGAAGCATTGGTTGTCCAGCCACGTATACATGCATCTGTCTGTCTGTCTGTCTGTCTGTCTGTCTGTCTGTCCGTCAGTGGGCTATCTCTACTGTGAAGGTGTGAACAAAAGATGGCACTGTGGCTTGCGGTCCCGCGCGCTCATGCAGGGTTCTGATCTGTCTGGCCGGCACTCCCGGACGTACCGTAGTGGAGGGCGCCGCCCGCGGGGCACATGAAGCAAGCCTCCGTGGACAAAAGCAAAGCATGATGCTATGGAATATGCAATACCGGTAGTCCCTCGTCATGTGGGACCATTCACCATAAGCATAGCTTGAGTTGGACAATGCCGCTGGCCCAGATAGTGTCACTGCTGACGTGTGGCCTTGGTTGTTAGCCTCAGCTGAGCAGACAGAGTCGATGCACGAGGCCACCCACTGCGAACGTCTACCAGGGAACGAGTGCACGAATCGTTATTAGCGTTATATATTTGACGTCGTCTCCTCAAGTCACTAACTACGGGTACCTGCGGAGGGTGTGACCGCTCTGGGCTGGGTGGGACCAGGACCATTTAAATAGGCGTTCTCCGCTGCGCCGCAAGTTCAGCCTTGCGACAGCCGTAACGGACCCCAAAAGTCTTTTTATGTGATATGCCGTCATTTGCGCATGCTCTCACGCCGTCCCATAGGCTGTGTGCCACCGCACCTACCACGCTGTGCCGCAACACCGCATGACCTGGCTTCCTTGCCGTCGCGTGACGCACCATTTACCAGATGCCCGGCAAGATCGCGTATCTCTTTCGCTTGTACTTGTCGCCAAACTCCTTGCGATATCTCCTCTCCTTCTTCCATGCCCAGACGCCCATCTGTCCAACTGCTACCATGATGAACAGGACGGTGCTCAGGCTCCAGTTGACCAGAGCTACCCCGATCCAGGCAATGGCCTCAAACATGTAGTTTGGGCACGTCACCATGTTGAAGCCTAGCCCCTGTGGAATACCACGCTCAGTGGTGCCCGGGCGACGCAGATTCTTCAGCGTCATGTGTGTGCTGTAGTTGCAGACCTCGCTAATGACGAAAAGCCCAAGACCAAGGTATGTGAGGAGGGGGTTCGAAGGCTTGGCAGCTGGGCTGTTGGGGCCGTAACTCCAGTATGCCAGGTTGAAGCCAGACAGAAGCCAGTAGTAGCCGCTGTTCTTGTAGATGTTCATAATGGGCATAGTAGCGGATGAGAAACGGTGCACAAAGAGCGTCTCGAATTCGCGCTTCGCAAAGTGTGCCACGCACATGAGGAACGTGAGCTTCTGGAGCTGCGAGGGAGGCTCCGAGGTGCCGTAGATGAAGCCGCGACCGAAGTAGACGAGCGGGTGGATCAGGAGGGGCCCGAGATATTCGACAATGAATACCGTTCGCCACGAGATCTGGGGCCCTGGAAAGCTGTCAGCTGTGCACTTGCGGCAGTGGATAGCATCACATACCCAAGTCCTTGACATCGATGGCACTCTTGTTCCTCAGGCCCGTGTCGTAGACTGCCATGTCCTTGACATTGTTGATAGCTGTGCTATCGCTGCCCTTGGTGATCCTCAGGCGGTGAATAGAGAAGCGCGAGGCTTTGGCCACCTCCTCAAAGATTTGTGATGTGGGAGCATCGGAACTGATAGTGATGGACTCGGGGAGGTTCTTGATCGGGCGGCCTGCGGGGTGGTAATCAGCATGCAATTGACATATGACGGTGCGGGCGGTGGCCGTCTGCTACCAATTGTAATTACCTCGAGGGCGCACGAGCAGAGTCAGAGGTGATGCCGACATTGTTCCTGTGTTGCAATGTTTGTGCTTTGCGTGCAACTTTTGGGGAAATGCCCAGGAGCGGCAGCCTCGGCACGTGCGGCCGTGGAAGCTAGTCTCAAAGGAGCATGTCCATGTACGATATTACATAGTACATGCCGATACTTTGCATTGCTTCTACTACTCTCACAGTACCCAACGGATATGGCACTATGTACACTGACTGGGAGTACTTGTGGGCTTGTGGTGCGTTCGGGTTGCTACAACCGTCTTTTGGTACAAGACCAACACGGAAGGTGTGACGAAGAGCGTACACAAGCACCAGCACAAGCACGATCACAAGCATGAGCACGAGCATCATAGCATGTGGTTGCCCATTTATACACACTGATCATGGTACATACACTGCCCGACTACTGCGCATAACCCGACTCATGAGATCTCGGCTCCTGCGATTCGTCCCTTCATCCAAGCTGAACTACAATCTGCCATGCAACCTCCGGCCCCATGCAAGCTACCATCTCGCCAATGACACCCCGGATGGATTTAGGGTTCCGAAGATCGCTGCTTTCCCAAGAAACTAGGTCCTACAAGATTGTCAGTTTCGGGTCTCTACTCCCGCAATCCGCTCATAACATGCAGACGTACCTGAGCTTCTGCCATTCTACCACCCACCCGAATTGGCATTGTGGCCAGATCGAGCGTTTCTTCAATCTCCTCAGCTGTCATCAGCCCTGGAACTTTGAGTTCGAATAGTGACATTCCTTTAGCGACTGCATCACCGCCCTGGGCTGCTGTTGGAAGTGGATAGTCCGAGTAATCGTCTTCTTCATCCGCATCGTCCGACACTTGCCCGCATTTGCCTGACGCTCTTTCAAGCTGCCTTCTCCGCTCCCTCGCCATCGATACATAGGGCTTCTTGTCCAGTAGCTCACGTAGCTCCCCATCTAACGGATGCCACTCGTACGTCTCTGGGTCTAGGACCTGCTGAGTCTTGTAGTCGCCCTTGTACTTCATCTTGGTACATGAGTGAATGTAGTAGCCCATGTAGTAATACTGGTAGTCCCCTTCCAGTGCGAGTGCTGCCTCTCGGAGCGCGCTCAGCTTTCCAAACTGCCATTGCTCAAAATCCGAATGATACAACATATAGACACCGCTGACGCAATGAGGGAGAAGGTCAAGAACCCCCATTGCGATGAGTTGTCCATCCAGTCGGTAGCATTGGTGGTAAGAGCCCAGAAGCTGCTCCTTGCCATTGACGGACCGGGAAGTCTGTTTCAATGGAGAATCACATAGGAAGCGCTTGAATCCTGATTGTGATATCTCATGAGGCTTTTCTTTATGTACATTTTGCTGGTAGTTCTTGAAGAGCTCGTACTTCTCCGATGTGAAAGCCGCTGGTTCGAGTGTCACCTCGAAGCGACGTGCGGGCTCAGGTGGTCGTTTGACGTTCTGCAGTTCGGCTTTGTGGACTTCCAATGTGAGATTAAAGGTATTCTTAAGCCGAGCTTTCTCCCTAGCGATGATCAGCCTAGACGCGTGCCTGCCCCATTATTGACATACTCCTTGGAAATTGGGTAGAGCCTGGAAGCCTCTTTCATATACTGTTCACCCAGCACATGATCATTCCAGCGGTTTACAGCTTTCCTCTGATCCTTTGAAGGCTTAAAGGAAGCTACGGGGAGACTGGTGCCGAGTAAGTGTGGGTAGCATTACGCGTTAATGGTACTTACCGGATCGTGTAGTGTGGACAGCAGTGTCGCAACACATCGGGCTTGTAGAAGATTGTGCCCGATCTGGAAGGCAGTGTTAGCTGCTGTTGCATCTGCCGTGCATGAGTGGGGCACACGTACCTCCTCCAACCGCGGTCAACGAGGATCTGGTAGACTTCAACGGTCAAGGTTTTCGAGGAGAAGTAGTAGCTTGCTCCTGATTGAGTAAGGTCAGTCGGTTGTCTCGGGCCAGACCCTCGTACCCGACTTCTCCCGCTGGATAGTGCAAAGTTACATTTACGGTAATGGCACGGCAATGGACATGAGGGTATTCAGAGGGGGGAGCGAGGGCTGCTCATTCCCATGTGCAGCGTGTGCGCCTCGCATGAGGTTTGCATCAGTGTAGACTGCGCTTGACGAGGTGCTGCATGGTGGAGGGGAGCGCGGTGGCCGGCACGTGAGCGCGGTTAACCTTAAGGGAACATCAAACACTTGAATGGCTCTCTAGCTGACCGCTCTGACAGCGGGACGCAGGCGTGGCGATCAGGGTGTTGGTGTATAGGACAGAGTATAAGAAGAATATGCACCTACTGGAACTGGCTGTACGGCGGCCGTTTGATGCATCTTTGCAGTACCCGCACGACTCGCTGCTGTAGCCTAGAAAAGGAGCATCAACAGACCGTGGACGGGTTTGATGGCTCTATATCCAGCCAGACAGGCACGAGCCGGATTCCAGGGAATTGGTTGGAACAGAACATACCGAAAGGCGTGACACTGGACTGCATGAGGGCAGCATAAGCGTGGGAGCTGGTGGGGGTGGTCCGAGGCGCAATCGAGCCTTGTCGACGGGCAATGGCAGGCGGGCAATGAGATGAATAATAGCTCCCGTTGACACGCCCGCTCTGTAACAGGCAGGCAGGCAAGCAAGCAAGCAACAAGCAGGCAAGCAAACAGGCAAGCAGACAAGCAAACGCTCGTGTGCGCTGGTGATGTCGATCGCGGGGCAGGGCGGTGGTTGCGGACGCTTGGCTGGGGCGGTCTGGTGGTGGGAGCAGCGTCGCCGGCTACGGACACAGTACAGGAGGCGGCGGTATGCGGTATGCGGTATGCGGTATCACAGCGCGTTCGAGCAGCTCCAGGGCGCGGATCAGCGTCTACACACACGGGGGCAATTGAACGTTTTCTAGTGGGCAATTCGCCCTTTTTATGCCGGTACGTCATCCAGCGGCCACACAGGCAGCCAGCAGCAGAGGCAGCACTGCTGCAGCCCGCGCCGTGGACTCGCGCGTGCCCCGCTGGCCTGCTCCAGCCTCCAGCCTCCAGCACCGTGTGGCCGGCCGTGGGCTGCGGGCTGGGGACGCGCAGCCAGAGAAAAGCCCCCCGTCGAGCCCCCTGTCGCATCTCGACAGCTGCCGCCCTGGGTTTAATTGCAGTTTGGTGCGCACGCTGGCAGGGCCCCCGGACAAAGCTCCTCTTGCAGGCCGGCCTTGGCGGCAGGCGTGACGCTCCGCGAGCTCTTAGTTTCCCACGTAAAAAGTCCCTGACCCGAACGACCTACTAAAACATCCATCCACCATGCCGGACTTCTTTGCTGCTCGCAGGCTCCTCCAACATCCTCAGCCCCGTCACCCGCGGGACTGAGCCTCGCTCAGCCCTTTTTGCATACTGGTCCTACTACCCTTGAACACCCTTCCCCCCCCCTCCCCATCAAGCCTCGCCTGTACTCCCCCCTCCCATCGTCAAGCACCACGCTCGCTGTTTGCTCGGCTTCATTTCACCGCCTGGCAACCTTCTGCTTGTTGAACTAGGGCCCCCCATTGCACCGTGTCGTGCTGCTGTCGCGTCGAGCGAGCTGCATTCACGCGCCCCTGCAGTCTTCCTCTCTCCTGCACCCCGATCTCGGCCATGGCCGCTACCCAACAGCTGTCGATGCAGTCTCGCACTGGTCGTGTGAACCAGCGTAAGTGTGCTCACAAGACCCCCCCGCAATTGCCCCCGCATCGAACCCTCCTTCCCTTTTTTTTTCTCCCAAGAAGCTGCCCCTTTCTCCGACGCTCTGCTGATTGGCGGCAGGGTATGGCTCCCAAGGCGAGCGCCTAGTCGCCGGCGTTGTCCCGCTTTCCGCCGACAAGTACTACGTGCTCCTAATCCAGTCCACCAAGCGGAGTGGCTGGGTCCTCCCCAAGGGCGGGTGGGAGACGGACGAGGCAACCGCCCAGGAAGCTGCCAAACGTGAAGCCTGGGAAGAGGCTGGCATAATATGCAAGATCAATTACGACCTTGGTCTCATCCCTGAGAAGCGGCGGGCCGACCAGCTAACCTCGCAGGCCCCCAAGGCCTCGTACCATTTCTTCGAAGCGACCGTCGAGAAGCAAGAGGCACAGTGGCCCGAGCAGCACAAGCGGAATCGAAATTGGTTCAGCTACACCCAGGCGCGACAGGCCTTAGCGGAGCGACCGGAACTGCTCGATGCGCTCGACCGGTGTACCATGCACCGCTCATAGAAGACGCTGTAGTGCTTGTAGGTGCGCACAGTCGCACGCAGCACCCGTCGACATGTCTGCCGGACATGTTCCTTTCTTACTCCTTCACCTAATACTGCATCAATACGGGATTTTCAAAAAGCTTGCGGGGAACTTATAGATATGTGGCATTATCTTGTCTACAATACACTTGGCGTTGTGGTTGCTCTTCAGCAGGTGGAATGATGCGTGTGCGCCCTCTCATGCGCACGAGAGCACTGGCTCAGCTTAGGCTCGCAATAATGCAATTGGGCATCGCCAAGCCATCCTCTCTTCTCCATTGGTGCGGCTCTCAAAAAGCAATATAGCCCCATTGGCACTTGTGCATCTCGTCTCAACTAATAGCTTTCGACAAGCACACAAGCCATCCTGGTACTGATGCTAGTCTCTGCTGGGTTGGATACTCACGTAGTACAGTGTCCTGCATCCATATCCTATGCATTATCCCCAATACAATTACGAGCAACAACATATAGTAGGGCAAAGTTTTGGGCACCATATTATGACAATATCGAGAACCAAGCGTGAGACCCAAATGAAGCTAAGCGAGGAACATCTGGACGCTCGCCACGTGACTAGGTACATTCCGTCGCACCTCATACTCGATAAACCCCTCTAAAAAGCCGTTCTCCCCGTCTTCACAGCCCTCAGCACTCCCTCGTCCGCCAGCCGCTCAATCATATTATACAGCACAAAATCACATCCCCGCTTAACGACCAGATTAACCGTGACTGGCACCATCTCCTCATGAAAAGTCACATTACTCCTATACGGCACCTGCCCGATCGGCACGGTAAAATCCGCACAGCCAAAAATTGGACAGATGTTCGCGCCCGTAATCTGGGCAGTAGGGGGCAGCACGGCAAGATACGACGCCTCGGGTGAATCGTTTAGTTCTTTTTCGCGGAACGACGGCAGACCGCCCGTGCCGATGTCGTAGAGCATTATGGATTCTGAGCAGGATGATGGGGTGCTGTATTGGAGTTTTTCTTCGTACCATTGTACGCCCGTGGCTTTTGTTTGGACAGCGGCGTCATAGGCGGCTTGGTTGGTTTGCGATTCGTTGAAGTTTGCCCAGCCAGGGCGGCGTGCCGGATCGATGGGGGGGAAGCGGCCGTCGAAGAGGGTCTTCCAGGCTGTGATTAGGGGTTTGCCGACGACTTGCCAAGCTGTCCACGTGTTGATTACTCCGGTTGCTGCGTTCAGTGTTGTGAGGTTACTTGCGATGGGATCCGACCAGTTCTGCACGGTAGCTGTGAAGTTGAACTCGTGGACTGTCATGTTGAAGATGCGGGACATGTTTGTGATGAAGGATTGCAGGATGGGTTCTGCGGCTGAATTGTTCAGGGGAAGGTAGTCGGTTGGATACAGGATTGTTTTTGGGAAGGCGGTGTCGTCGGGAACTACGAGAGGGGATAGCCCAGTGATGGACGAGGATTGGTGGAGAAGTGGTGTGTACCAGTTCTTTGCAAACTTGATCCATTTGTATGGGTCACGGGAGAATACGCCCGCCGTATCGGTTGCGGCTCCTAGTGGAATGACGCGCTCGAGAGTCATCATACCCTGGCTAGGGCGTTGGCTGCATAGCTTGTGAGCATTGTAAATAGTAGTCGAGTTCTAGACGTACCCGTAAACACCAGCTACGGCAGCTGGCCGCCGCATTGAAGACCCAGTGTCACTCCCAATAGCATAGTCAAGCCAGTCATACGCAGCAATAGAGCACCCGCCTCCAGAGGACGATGCAGAACATGTGAGCCACCCGTCCCCTCTAGGATTGAACGGATAGTGTTCATCCTGCCATTCCCAAGGATTAGCACCAGAGGCGAACTGAGCCAGCTTTTGCTTTCCCACCACAACGCCTCCAAGGTCGATAATCTGCTGCACGGCCGGTGCTGTGCCGTTGGATGGGGGCGTAATGCGTGCCCATGCTTGACTACCACCTGATGTTTGCAATCCTTTGACATCGTATAGGTCTTTAATGCCAACTCTCTCACCTGCGAGCGGTCTATTATCATCCCAGTAGTAAATTCGAGATGGGACACTGTAATAAAGTCAATCAATATACTATGAAGGTCAGTTGGATACTAACGGAATCATTGGATCCCAATACTTGGGCAGGAAGACGCCAAGTGGATTGTGATTATCTAACCCATCGTTTGCATAGTATGCACCAGAGAGAAAGGTTCGATGTGTATCCGGATACAGTCGGTACACGGTCGCGAAGGTTACGGAGCCATCACCGATATTCGCGAGATATGGACCCGGTGGGAGGTCGATAGCTGATTGCAGTGATAACTGTTTGATTGAGGCTTCTACTGTCACCGATGTGTCCACGAAGAGCCAGCTTATATTGAACGAGCCAAGGTACTCAATAGCCGAGGCATCCATTGATGATTTGACGCTCGACGAGATATACAACCCGTCCAGAAAATCATGGCTGAAGACATCATCGCCCTCGACATACGATGAGATGACACTCGACAAGGTATCTTTCGTAATAGTTGTCTCTTTTGTCTTGACTACAGTGATGGGAATCGCTGTATTAGATGTAGCAGTACTTGCGCATCCGGCGCTCGCCTTTGGGTGCTTTGTGTTTGCCAGATACGAAACATTGCCAAGCTCGAATATGGCATCGCCATATGGATTTTCCAGAACAAAACTGTAGGGGTTCCTCTTGGCGACTGGGGCAGCTGTAACGGTGATGGCCGCAAGTAAGGCGGTCAGGAGCCCGGGTAGTCGAATACAGCGACCCGCCATGGTGATCGTACTGCGAACAGGACACGGTCCATCATGATCGTTGCTATTGTCACCATCTTATACGCAGTTGAAGGACTTGTAACTACGGTGCTGATAAGAAGCTAAGATAACCCGACATACGGAGATGCCTTTTTAGACTATAGTGAGCAGAGTAGCGGTCATGGCTGGCAGCTATCCAACCGAAGACCGGGGTGTCCGTAAGTGCAGACTTGGGTGATAGCCTGATTGGGGTGGTTGTTGATCACCACAAGTTTTATAGCCGGATTGAAGAGATACAGCTATGCCGGCTTATCGCATGTCAGGCAGATAGTTTACAGTCATCAGGCTGGTGTCTGTTATTAACAGAAAAATGGCAGGCGAGACTTGCCATTTGTGGGGTATACCGGCAAGATTACCTAGGTAGATAGCACTAGTCCATCTCCAGCAGTCGCCCTACCATCTTGTATCGATCCCTCCTCACGTGAGGCTCGTACTACTACTACGTCCACCGTCCAAAGCGACAAAGTATATCTAGTTAGGGTAGCTTGTTATCATATTTAACCAGCTCCTATAGCAACGTCGTGAGTCTTTCACGGATCGGCATAGTAATAATCAAATTTGGGCAGTAAAATAGAATACTTTTGACACCAATGTTAAAATATTTGAGCGCGTGGTGGTGGTGTTGTGGGTGCTTAGCTGTTGTGGGTTGGATGAGTTTGGTGGGGGACGCATTTGTCCGGGTATTTTAGATCCACTACTCCAAACTCACAAATCGAGGCAAGCTTCTGCACGATTAGATACCTGCTGCTGCCATTTATGGTTGGTGGTTGTTCTGTGTGAAAGTTGAGACATGGATGTAGATGTAAGCAAAGAGGAAGACAAACAAGTCCAAATCACGAGTGTCATCGGCTAGTAGTACACATACCGGCAAGTGCTTGGCCGCGGCGCATCATCGGAAGTGGCCGGCATGCTGTCGGGAATGAGCTCGCTATCAAAGCATCAGCGTCACAAGTCCCGTCATTTGCCGGGCTCCTCCGTCAACAGCCTGCACCATCCACGCAAGCAAGTGCAAATCATGGCGATAGCAAGGTAGTGCAGCAACTTATGCCTGAGAATTGTCTCGTAATCCACTCTTCGCCAGGGTTGTAGTGCCGATGGAGTGAAGTAGTGTTGCCCCATGGCAGCTATCCCCGCATTCCAGTCCGGGGCTTGGCATCGTCACAAGCTCGAAGCTCCTTCCCGCCGAACCTGGGCCTCTAGCTCACCATTCACATCAACCCGGCTAGCCTGCATCAGTCTACCGACGAAGAAGATCCTCGGTACAGACGTCAAGATGTGTAACCAGTCTATGATAAATACTATCTACTGGCCACCCGAATTCTAGCTCTGCATGCCACACACTCCATCACATCTTTCTACGCTGGTGTCTTGAATTCACACCACCCACATAACCATACAAGCACAAAGACATCCAAACTTCACCATGGCAGCCAGTCCCGACAGCATCTTGCGCGAGGTCAACATCCTTGGCGACCTCAATGACCAGAACCGTCACATTCTTAGCAAGGACGCATGTGTCTTCCTTGCCCTCCTCCACCGCACATTCAATGAGCGCCGAAAAGCGCTTTTACAGCGACGAGTACTCCGCCAAGCCGAGTTAGACAAGGGAAACTTGTTGGACTTCCTTCCAGAGACCAAGCACATTCGTGAGAATGATGCGTGGAAGGGCGCGCCACCAGCGCCCGGCCTCGTCGACAGGCGTGTCGAGATTACAGGCCCAACTGACCGCAAGATGGTTGTCAATGCCCTGAACTCGAATGTCTGGACATACATGGCCGATTTTGAAGGTACAGAAAACTGGATATGCCAAAATACACGAGTATTGACTTGATACAGATTCATCCGCGCCGACGTGGGACAACATGATCAACGGCCAATTGAACCTTTACGACGCCATCCGCAAGCAAGTCGACTTCAAGCAAGGCGAGAAGGAGTACAAGCTGCGCACCAACCGAACACTGCCCACACTGATTGCGCGCGCCCGAGGATGGCACCTCGAGGAGAAGCACTTCACTGTCGACGGCGAGCCCATTTCCGGCAGTCTTTTCGACTTTGGACTGTATTTCTTCCACAACGCGCATGAGCTTGTCAAGCGCGGAACCGGACCATACTTCTACCTGTCCAAGATGGAGTCACATCTTGAGGCGAGGATGTGGAACGATGCGTTCAATCTGGCGCAGGACTACATTGGCATGAGGCGTGGGACCATACGTGCTACAGTCCTCATTGAGACTATCACAGCCGCTTTTGAGATGGATGAGGTATGTAACAAGCTGTTAACGTCATTAGTGTATGCTAACGCATTTCCAGATCATCTACGAGCTCCGTGACCACTCTGCTGGTCTGAACTGCGGTCGCTGGGACTACATCTTCAATACCATCAAGCGTTTCCGCCAGAACCCTAACTTTGTTCTGCCCGACCGTGACTCGGTCACCATGACCTCGCCCTTCATGGATGCCTACGTCAAGCTCCTCATTAAGACGTGCCACAGACGAGGCGTTCATGCTATGGGTGGCATGGCTGCACAAATTCCCATTAAGAACGACCCACAAGCAAACGACGCTGCCATGGCGAAGGTGCGCTCTGATAAGCTTCGTGAGGCACGCGCCGGTCATGATGGCACATGGGTAGCTCACCCAGCTCTCGCGGCTATTGCGAGTGAAGTCTTCAACGAGCACATGCCCACTCCCAATCAAATGCACGTCCGTCGCGAAGACGTTCACATCACCGCCAATGACCTTTTGAACATGAATGTGCCCGGCAAGATCACGGAAGAAGGCATTCGCAAGAACTTGGACATTGGTCTCGCCTACATGGAGGCCTGGGTCCGTGGCGTCGGTTGCGTGCCAATCAACTACCTAATGGAAGATGCTGCTACCGCAGAGGTCTCAAGAAGTCAGTTGTGGCAATGGGCTAGGCACAATGTCGAGACTGCAGAGGGCAAGAGAGTCACCAAGGACTACGCTCTCAAGCTCCTCCATGAGCAGGCCAAGGCGCTGAGCGACAAGGCACCAAAGGGTAACAAGTACCATCTCGCGGCCAAGTACTTTGAAGGCCAGGTCACGGGCGAGGACTACGCCGAGTTCCTAACTTCGTAAGTCCATCCACATCATCCCGTTGTCGTTGAGGTTAAACATACTAACAAATATTGGCAGATTGCTATACAATGAAATCACAAACGTGGGCCCACCAAAGGGAGCGTCCAAATTGTAATCCTCTCCTCTTGTTCAGTGAACAAGACACGAATGAAGAAAAAATGTTCCCTTGTCTCCATCTATTGTAACTCTATACCACACCAGGCGCAAAATGAAGAAATGCCTGCAAGCGTTGAATATGTAAAAATGTACCAACCATTTTGTTAAACTTGGTCTCCAAAATTTCCAAGCATGTGATCATGCGCTAGCCGTTGTCCTCTACTCCTCTTCTCACAGGTTGATTCGTCTGTCCCGGCTATGAAACTTTATGGGGCCGAGGTAATGGACGAGGAATATGCTACCGTCACCGTCATGTGATGATGATGTATGCTTTTCATGTGACATTGGGAGAGATGGAGAGGGGTTGACATGTGGAAAGTGAAAGCAAAAGCGTCACAGCACACATATATATATATAATAGCTTAGAATGTGACTGACTACCTGCATGCTGGAAGCTTTGATGGTGAGTTTTGTTTTGTTTCCTGAACTAAAGCCGTATGGAAAACAAAAATATAGATATATTTGCATGCGTGTTATGGTACATGTTGATGGCTTGAGGAGATTTGGTAATCGTGACGGTTCACATGTACTGTGTGTGAATGAATGGACGAATGAATGGACGAATGAATCAAGACATGGTGCACGTCACGTGAACATTGAAACCCATGATTCATAGTCTCGTGGTATCTAGAGAAGTGGCGTTATCATGCCGAGTGCATTCAGTGTCGCGCGTTTCTGCAGACCAGATACATGACTAAACACCCATTTTGACCTGACCGATGCACCGAAGAAGCCCCAAATATCACCCTTACTTCCTGAGGAGACGCTGGTAGAAAGCAAGCTCCTCGCCCTCGAGCACATATCCGTCGCAGCGACCGCTCTGGCCGGGGCGCGAAGAGACAGCGGCGTACAGACGACCGGCCTCGAATTGCTTCTCAACAGCATTCTCAATCTTACCGCCAGTCTTCAGGCGCTCCGACTGCTTCTTGGTGACAGCGTTCGACTTCTTCTTGTCCTCCTCCTTCTCACCAGCCTTGGCTTGCCTCCTACGGCCGAGCGAAGAGCCATAGTGAGCCTCATACCATTGTCGGAAAGGAGCGGCATCAATCTGGACGATAGCGGAGCGGGTCAGGGTGTTGGTACGGACGAGCTCGTTGTTGGAAGGGTGGTAGACGACACCGATGACACGGGTCTTCTTGGCGATGCCCTCTGAGCCCCAGGAAAAGTTGCCGGCTTCGAGACGAAGAGCACGGAACTTGCGGTTACCGCCACGGGTGCGGACAAGATGGACACGCTTAGTACCAATACGGGTATTGGCAGGCTGGCGGCCCTTCTCGAAAGCCCTGAAGCCATGTTAGACATGACTAGAGAAGCGATCGGGTTATGCATACCTCTTCTTGCGGTAGTATGCGCGCTTCGCACCGGACGCGGAACGCTTGTGACGAGAGTCTCGTGAGATACTGACGATTGTTAGCGGGTGGGGAAGAGTGTGGGTGAGGGACAGATAGATACCCCATGATTGCGGTTGTTCAGAAGACTGCTGTCCACAATCAAATTAGCCGTTGCTCTCCATCAGGGTTCCCAGAAGCCGCAGTATCGCCCCAAGCCGCCCGCATATCCCTCGCCCTGTGTAGCTCCGTGTAGATGTATAGGCATCGAGCACCCGCGTGCGACCATACATGCAATCGGCGTAAACATGGCGGGGAACATCCGGGCGCAATTACGGCGTCGCAATGCTCAGCGGCTTCGGGTCATCCGAGTCGAGGGCGTATTGTATAGCGTACCTGTGTCGGGCCTCCTGGTGCAATCTGTGTTGTCGTGGGGTTAGTTGGCGCTTGTCAGAAAGATAAAACTCGAGACTGTATTTTGGACTGTTGATGGCAAGGTGCGCTAACTACTAAGCGAGCAGCGGCGCACCTACGCCCTGGTCAATTTGCAGCCACACTAGCCACATCAGCCACATCAGCCACAGCAAAGTCCTCCATGACCATCATTCTTTCCCTCCAAGATACAGTCGAGCCTTTTCAATACCATCTCATCGGCTTATCAGTCGTATGCCCCCCGCAAGACAAATAACCTGATTTCAGAACGACGATTCTTTACAACCGTATCAGCTCGCCAGATTGAGCTGTGTGTACTAGTTCAATATTCTGATCGATATTCTAGGTGTATTCTTATTCTTTTAGCAGTGATGAAACAGTGACTTGGCTTGTTAGGCAAGCGTGGCTGGACATTGCTGCCGATTTCAACTTGTCGGCAGCATGCACTGCGCTAATGTCACTTCTTCCACCAAGGACGTCACCATGAACATTGAACCGGCAGCTGTCAGAAGCGCATCAGTTTGTATGTAAACGCTATTGCGTTAATTTATGCTGGCAGCAATATATATTCTGGTCGATAATCAAGAGCTATATAATTGTGATTAACAGCTACTGCTTGTTTGAGGGAGCGAGCATAAGTACCTACTGTGCTACTGTTTCGTTTGCCAAGATCATGACACAGCTCTATGTGATAGCTCACAGCCAGTGACCTCGGCTACTCGCATGAACACTGACTACAGTAGGAGTACACCTACATGCACTGCGGTCCGTGGGAACAATATCACCAGGCTAAGAATATAGTTGTGACGATTCCATCTCGGATTGCCGTGCGTCCGGCAAGAGACCATCGGAAACCTCCAAGATGCAGTAATGGGCGAACATCTAGAGCTACCCTTTACACGCCCGTTCCACGTGTGCCTGATGAATTTCTAGTCAGATTGTCCCGGCTGAATGCTACACGCGCGAAATGCGTGTCAAGACAAGGCCTTTATACACTGGCAGTGCCAGTCAGAAGTCGAATTGCCCCACAGATGTACACAACTAACCTAGTATTTTCCTGACGGCGCACCATCTCAGCGACTCAACAGTTTATGAGTTAGCTGCAGGTCTATTCGCACAAAAAGAAAAAGCACAGAGTCTAATAGTGGGCTTGCGCCACGTGTGCGCGCTCAACACCGCCTTGCCCATGTTAAGTTGGCAGCGTAACACGAGAGATGTTCATAATTGCACCGGGCTAGAACATGGCATTCTCGCAAAACTTGCCGGTACCATACTCCAATTTGACCTTTTCCAGCCTCCTTCAAAAACCTGCGCAATCACGATTAGCTCCTTGATCAGCTTTGCAGTATGTCGGACCGGGGTTCATACGGGGTTCCAGGCTCGCTAGGACGCCAGGGGGGTACAAGTGTGCGCTAGCATTCAGCTGACGTATCACGCAGCTTCCCGTACCGGGTAAAGCCAACTCTACACTCCGGGCGATTTCAATCGGCACCATCGTGACCTGAGATTCTGTCGCGTTTCAATCAATAGCAATCTAAGTAGATGTTGCATACCATTCTCCTCGCCTCTTCCCTGTCAGTTTCTTGTCTTCCTGGGTTGATTAGAAAGCGGAGTATCTCGAGCAATCATTTGTTACCATCAATTCGAAGTCCTAATCCAGTACTCTGGGTGGGCTTGTTACCTACAGTCTTGTCAGTCGTAAGAATGCCTTCTTTCTTTCTTTCTTATTCTCCTCGCTTCACCGCCTACGTCACCATGTTTTGATGTTTAGCTCGTAATGATCATGTCCATCTCATCTACCCTCGTGTTCACGAGCGGGTCATACTGCCTTCATTATGCCACAATCTGTGCTTATGTGCGACACGGATAGAGGTTACTTCTGCCATACCTCAAGCGGGTATGCGTCGGACTTTGTGGTTCGTAGTTCGCCAAGATCGTTTGTGCTGACCCCAAAACTACAGTGATTTCCGAGTATGGACTGACAGCGGCATGTGGAGGACATTGTCTTCTAGCTTCAGAAACATGTAAGTAGTACTGGTTCGATGTTCAAACCAAAGACTGGTCTGATGTGTCGTCTCCACTAGATTCCAGTATTGGTGCGGTTACGAGCATCTTGTCACCGCCATATTCTTTTGATACCAAAAGATCAACATCGCATTCTTTGGGCCCGGTACCCTCGTCATTAGCTGAATTTAGCCCCAACACACAACTCAAGCCTCTGGATTCTGTATCCTCACCGCTCGCTCCGCGGGCCTATTTTGACTGCGCTCACACCAGGTTTCGACCCGGGACTCAGTCCCACTCATCCAGCGTCGGCACATGCAGCACCAGTGGCAATAACGTCTCAGGGAAATGCTACAAGCAAATCGTCAATGGGACCAACAAATCAACATCTGCGACCAGCACCACCAGCCCCAGCGTATGCTGGAGACCCCTACGGCCACCATGAGATCTCAGAGCCCAACTTCAGCGCTACTAGGCCATGTTCTGGATGCGCTCCCGTTATACAGATGACGGCAACAGGATGGCTCGATATATCAACTGGAGTGGCGACGAGCTCTACGGCCGGGCCCACTTCCCCACAGCCAGTCACAGCAATTCCTGCAGGAGCAACGCCCTCGGCTGTTCCAAATAGCATAGCTATCGATCCGGCCCCAGACGCAGCGCATTCCGTGATGGGCGGCTCTTGTACCTTTGCACCTGGTCAAACTAACATCATAGATGATGTGGCTATCGTAATTCAACTTTCAGAAGGAGGGACCGAAGATGTGATAAGAACTGTCACCATACGTTTGCAATCAGATCAAACTCGAAGCATCAACACACCCATATCAACCCCACCGGCTCCACATCCACCGATACTCTCCATTGGTACTGCGACTCTCATGCCAAATACACAAACTCAGTATGTGGTCGCAGGACAGACTCTTGTCCCTGGCGGTAAGCCACTTACGATTTCGAACACCACACTTTCCCTTGCACCTTCTGCTACGGCGCTCGTTGTAAATGGTGAAACATCCAGCATCAGCCCAGTATTTGGTGATATCTACACCAAAGCAGTACCGGCTGCCTTGAATTACAACAACCACGTCTATACAGTCGATCGCACCGGCTATATCGTGATGGGCCCAGGAACCACACTTATACCCGGTGGAAAGCCAGTCATTATCAATGGTACAACGCTGAGCCTGGCGCATAGCGGAACGGCGGTCGTTATTCAGAGCACGACCAAAACTCTAGATCTCGTCACTACCATTGTCACATTGATGAAAGGTCAAGGTGCGTTGGAAACCGGATGTGGCTTGCCCATACAATCGACTGGCAATGTACACGTGTATTCAACTGCGAGTCCACTTTCCGCTGGAGGGATACGAAGTTATGATAGCGTACCGGAAGGTTGGCTGGGAGGTGTGATATTGTTGATGTGGTGTGGCATTGGCACTTTCGTTCTCCGGATATGAAGGGTCCTTTCCAATAGTCATGAAATGCTTCACATTGTGATGCGATAGATTTGCCGAGGCATCAAACGGCATTCCAATATCAACTGGTAAATGTCTTCCAGTATTAATAGACACGAATATACTGATTCGACGGCGGCTTTGCAGACGTCATATGTGCGAACGCGTATCTGGAAGCAATGCATGTATTCGTGACGAGCGATTTTGAGGGTTCTTGAAGGCGCCTGGATGGTGAAAACCAGTAGATGTGGAAATCAAAGGCTGACGAATAATCGAGAAGTAGGGAGGCTACTTACCACCTATCGTACCATCGAAGTTGAGATCAGTATCGCATTGTGTCAAGATACTTCCAAAATATGTTATAATCCGGGAATTACCGCATACTTTCCAGAAGCCTTGTAGAACTCTGTCTCCCGCAGAGTACGGAATACGGAATATTTGATCGAAACATTTCTTGTGGGACACTGCCAGTGCATTTGTTTGGCGAAAACATGTGCTCAGCATCAGTCGCATGCGAAACCAGCAACACAAAGAACCGCCTAGAATCTCGTATTAGGTCTAATTCATTCCGGGCTGTCTCCTGACGACCATGTACACCGTCACACCGTCACCCCATCACACGCGGTGTTACCGCAACCACCTCATATCAAAAAAAAACTCTCTCTCCAAACCTCCAGAGGCATTCCTCTAACAGTTAACGGCCATGGTAAAAAAGCGCAGTGTCAAGTTTACGTACAAACATCCACTTTGCAGGCAAGCAGAAACATCTAGATCCAGGTACCGATGCACAAAATGTGTATCCGACGGGCAACTGGGGCGCGGAAAAGGGCGTGTTGGGGACGCTGTTGGGCTGGTCGTGCGACGGCCAATAACAGAGTTTTCCCCGCGCCATGCCTCCAAGGGCAGTCTTCTAACATTTAACGGCTTGGTGCTGGGTGAAAAAATCTATCATTATACCTGTATCACGAAACACGTGCATGGGTCCGTCAGCTTACAATTAGCTACAGACGGGAAACGGGAAACAGGGCGCGGGCGCAGGCGGCTTCGGAAAGGTACTGTACAGTAGGGCGTGCATGCGCGCCTTGTTGTCATCATGACCAGTGGCACAGGCGTTCTTTGAACATTTTAGGTGGGTTTGTCAGCGGTGCAGCCAATCAGAACGCTACGTTCGTGGTCCTGGGATCTCACGATCTTTTTGTTCGCCGTGTTGTTTCCAAGGTTGTGCAGGGCGCGTGTGTGGTGTGCCCTGGATGAAAATTCAAAATGTGACTTTTGACCCTTGGTTCAAGGGCGTGTAAAAATGCTTGGCGGATGTCATAGCCATAATTTTCTAATTGTGATTTCGTATAAAGAGGGCGGTGATACAGTGATCTGGTAGGTAGTCAGTACCAAGAGCATCAGCGTCAGATAGTCAAGCAAAGTATCCACTACTACTGCTCTACTACCACCATCACCACTCACCTCCAACCACGCTATCACACCAAAGATGCCTTCCCGCGCAGCCCAGGTCTGGAAAACACTTAAGGAGCACCACCAAGCGATGAACGATGCCTACGCCGTCTACTACAATTCAGGCAATTCCCCCTCCACATCCCGCAACTCAAGCACCTCCAACAACGCAACCACACCAAAGACGCCCAGCCGCGCAGCCCAGGTCTGGGAAGCACTTAAGGAGCACCACCAAGCGATGAACGATGCTTACGCCGTCTACTACAATTCAGGCAATTCCCCCTCCACATCCCGCAACTCAAGCACTGCATCGAGCCCTAGGCACATCGTTGAGGCGCCGCAGAAGAGCAACTTCAAGTCTGTGGAGAAGAAGCCGAGGAACTACCAGAAGGCGTGGAAGGCGATCAAGGGAAAAGTTGTTGAGCACCACAGGAGTGTCAACGCTGCTTATGCGCAGACATATGGTGTCCACCGATAGAAGATGGTCATTCTTGGTTTTGAAGGGGAAATGAAGTTGTAATGGAAAGGACTGGGAAAGGGAAATGAGAAACGAGAAGGAGAAAAGTGATTGTTTAGCGCGATATACCACTATTTGAGCAAACCAGTAATTGAGGCTGGGCGTTTTGGGAAAACTATAGGGTTAGAATTTAGACGAGGGAGGCTACCATCGATTAGAATGTAATACATGGATGTTTTGCCTTGATTTGAGTTGATATGCGTGATTAGTAATACTCGTTCGAATCGACAAACCGAATCTAAGCGGGGGTGGAGGTGTAGTCATACAAACAAGTTAGCAATCTTTTTCTGAAAGGGACGTTCATGTCAGGAGACAAGATGCAGTACGGCGTGCATGGGAGTGAAACATGGAACCATTCCGGAAATTCGATTCCGAAGCGTCGGAACATGCAGCCAATCGGAACAATGTGCTTTCTAATTGTGCCATGGGCCGGAATATGCCGCGCATGACATAGCCTTGGACGAAATTGGTGACAATAGACAGCATCAGCCTCCGTCTGTCCTGTATACATTCTCACACTCACAACCACACTCCTTGCCTTGCCGAGTTGCAACACATCCAACTAATGGTCATGTCACTACCTCGTACTACCAGAGCATTCTCGCGCTCAAGCTCGGCACTGCGACGATTCGCCTCACCATCGCTTCCCTCCCGCAAATGCCCGCAATGCTCGCCGCAATGCTCGCGGACCTTTACCTCGTCGATACCGTACCGACAGTCGGCGAAGCGACAGATGCAGACGGCGACTGCATATCGACCTTCGTCGCTCTACCCGGAACCGCCACCGCGCAATGCTGGCGTACCTGATACTTCGATAGCAGGAGGTGCAACCGAAGCAACCAAAACAACAGCCCCACAGCCGCTCTCAGCGGAACACAATACAGCGTCGCCGGCCGAGCAACCCAATATGAGCATTCCGGAAGGCGAGGCACAAAAGCCGCAAGCAGCAGCCTTGAGTAAACCCCTTCGACCGCGCCGCTACAACTTCGGACCTCGGAAAGCAACCATCAAGCTTTCACCGTCGGCTGTATCCCACCTTCGCGAACTCCTCGAGCTCCCAGAACCGAAACTTATTCGGATAGGCACAAAGGCAAAAGGCTGCTCAGGCCTGGCATACCATCTGGAATACGTGGATAAGCCAAGCCCACTGGACGAGCAAGTGGAGCAAGATGGTGTCAAGGTGTTGATTGACAACAAGGCGCTGTTGAATATAATCGGAAGCGAGATGGACTGGCTGGAGGACAAGCTTAACGAGCGCTTCATCTTCAAGAACCCAAATATCAGTAAGTTGCGACGTCGCAATGATTGTAATTATCGCTAACAGATGGATAGCTGAGCAATGCGGATGCGGAGAGTCCTTCAGCGTGGCATGATACCCTTACAATTTCATCACTGTACTATAGAAGCATTGTCGGCGTTATATATCGGCGTTGAAATCCTTCAACAGATACGACCTAATTTTCTTAGATTCAACTCTTCAAGTGACAGCTGTCGCATTTCCCTCGATCCTATTGTATCTACACCTTTCCCGGTTCGTAATCAAACACTTTGACTCCACCCGCCACCTCGCCGGCAAATTTCACAAAGTCCTGGTGAGCGGGATCCTTGTACACATAGTAGTCGCGGTCCTCTTCATTTTCAAACTCGACAACAAACCCATGGGTTAGGTTATCCTACGCTATGTTAGGATATGGGCGCGGATACCTCGATATGAACTCGCCGATTTGCCTTCCGGACTGTTGTTCTTGCCGCCAGAGAATGATTTGATGTAAGGCTTTTGGGATGTTGGATGGATACAACTATCCTTTAGACCGAGCATACGATCGCATGCCTGTATACTATTAGCCATACGCATAATGCATGAAAATTCGCAAAGTCTGTACTTCTGAGATTTGCTCCGGAGAAGCCGTGGGCTTCCACTCAAATAACACAATGTGAACAATGGCCATTTTGAATGTGTACTTATTAGATCAAAATCAAGCACCATGCGACAAGACGTCAATGAGGGGTGACATGTGTCATGCGGGTGGGCTGTCTCGGAGACAATGACCTCAGGGCTGCTAAGCTCCGGGCCATCTTACCGTGTCGCATGCTATGTATCAATTCCGCCAACACGGTAAACCAAAGCTCCACCCACCACCAGCGACGCAGATGCAGATCGCACGACAATCGCAAATAATGATATGACCTCGATGATCCCACATCGCGATTGACGTCTCCACCAAACAGCCCAGCCACTTTCTCGTACTCTCCATCCTAAGCACCATGGCTACCGCGCCAGCTCTCCCTGAGCAACTCATCTACCTAATAATCCGCTTTACAGCCTCGGTACCCGACCTCCCACTTTCAATACATACACCACGAGCAATCTCGACACTCTCCCTCAAGCAACTCATACGCCAACACCTTCCATCCGAACATGCCTCTGCGCGCCTCCGCCTCATCTACGCAGGCAAAGTCCTCGCGGACACGGAACCAGTGTCTCGGTCTTTGAAGCTGCCCCCGCCCCCACCACCACGCAATACGAAGAGTAGTAGTGATGGCGGAGTAGGAGGAGGGGGAGGGCGAAGCGTAGTCAACACCAGCGAACCCGGTACATTCAAAAACAAAGGCAAGCAGCCCCTACGCTCATCCCCTGCAACACTATATGGCACGACCCCAGAAATCCCAACCGAAGCCAAAAAGTTCTACATCCACTGCTCCCTCGGTGACGCGCTATCCGCCTCTGAACTTGCATCCGAAGCCACACTCGCCGCGGCCACAGAATCGAGCCTGAAAACACACTATTACACTTCTTCTCCTTCCCATCGCACCGCAAACAATACTAGTAGCAATCATGCAAATAGACGAGACGAGACTATAACGGCTCCGCCAGCGGGCAGTTCCGTCCAACCGCAAGCACAGGGCTTCGACAGACTACTTGCTTCGGGCTTCACACCGCAAGAAGTGGCATCGCTCCGCTCGCATTTTACTACCAATCTCTCTTTTACTCACACCCCTGACACCATGCCCTCTCCGGCGCAGATTCGCGTCTTGGAAGACAGATGGCTGGATGAATCGGCGAATGATCCGTCGGCTTCGTTGGCTGCGGGTGCAGGTGCAGCGCAGGGCGCAGATGCGGGCTGGGGTGCGGGATTTGCAGTCGAGGAAGGCGGGCTTGACGATATGTTGTATGGTTATTTGACGGGCTTCTTTTTTCCCCTGGGCTCCTTGGTCTGGGGGTTTAGGGAGGAGGGCGTTTGGACGAGGAGGAGGCAGGTTGCTGTTGTCATGGGCGTGCTGATTAACGCTGTTTTCGGGTTTATGAGATGGGGTGCTTAAATGGGTAGGGAATGGGCAGGCATGGATAGGATATACCCCGTTATTGAGACTCAAAGTCTGTTAGCGACAGCAGGTTGGAAGTGAATTGGTTATTTGTTCGTTAATTCATTATTAAGCTGCTTTGCTGCTACTCAGTATGTCTGGTTTAACAGAAACCTGCGTCATCATCCTCATAATCATCATCCATCCATCCGTACGGCACACTTGCTCTACGACACGACGCATCCTACACTAATAATCCCGTGGGCCTCACCATCTACATCCCACTCTACAACTCCAGAGTCTCCTTAGCAGGAGCACCCATGTAGCTAAGCGGGCCCTTCTTCACCATCAAAGTCATGACCTCGTACAGCGTATCCGCAGCCGCCATCGTAGTCAGCTCAGCATTGGTGTCGTACGCAGGTGCTACCTCGACGATATCCGCGCCGATGAGGTTGATGCCCTCGAGACCACGGATGATTGTGCGCAGCTCACGCGTCGTCCAGCCACCCGTCTCCGGTGTACCAGTAGCAGGTGCAACTGAGTTTATATTAGCCAACCTTGCCACAAAGAAAGTGGGAGCCAACTCACAAGCTGGATCCAAAGTATCAATATCGATACTGAGGTAAACCGGGTTCTCAAGCCCAACACGATCTTTGATCTTCTTCACAATACCGTCGATGCCAATCTTGTCAATCTCGCGTGCCTCGACAATTTGGAAGCCACAATAGCCGTCGTTGTCGTAGTCCGAAGGTCCCGACAGCGTTGTGCGAATGCCGGCGTGGATGTTAGTATCATTTGCTAGGAGGCCTTCTTGCGCCGCGTGGAAGAAGTAGGTGCCGTGGTTGATGCTAGCTTGCTCGCTGGGAGCGCCGCCAAAGACCTTGGGACGCCAAGTGTCGCTTTGGGTAGGTTAGTCGGAGACTAATTGGGGGGGTGAGGAAAGCGTACAGATGACTGTCAAAGTGGATGACAGTGATGGGACCGTATTCGCGGTTGATAGAGCGGAGGAGGGGAAGCGTAATAGTGTGATCGCCTCCGAGGGTGATCATACGAGGGAGTGTCTTGCCATGCTTGGAAGGGCCAGGCTTGTTGGCGTGGGTGTGAGGAGCGCGGCTCAGAAGTAGGTTGTGGCCTTGCTCAATTTGCTGGAGAGCGTACGCATTATCGTACCTAGATTAGCAATCAATTAGCATCGATATTCAAATTTCACAATATCTAAGATTTGGAAAACATACGAGGTAACAGGAATGTCACCACAATCGATGACTTTTGCCCACGAGTTGAAAGGGTTCGCCTGAAGTGGGACATTGTAGCCGCCACTAAATCCGATTCTGTGTGAGCCTTGTTGCCAGATACAAAAGTAAGCATGCGACTTTGCGCAAAGGAAACATACTATAAGTTGAGACGGCGAGAACCTTGTCTGATGCCACTGGGCCCGAAGCGAGCTCCAGGACGGTACGATGTACCAGTGTCAAAGGGAGCACCAATGAACGCAATGTCGTAGCTCACATCGCTCGAGAGACAGGGATGGTATGGAAGACGGCCAAATGTGGAAATGCCGGAGAAGATGGAATCGGCCTGTGCTGGAGTCAATCACTGCGTTGGACATTGCATTCGCAGCTTGGAGGCCCTACTTGTGTACCGCCATCGCCAGGAAGCGTGTTGTACCAGAGACCTTGGTGCGGACCGGCCAATGGCTCCTGATCATGGTCGTGGTCTCCATGTGCAACGACAGCTGCGGCGAAGCTCAAGATCGCTGGAGTGAACCTCATCTCGTCGACAATATGCTTGCAGTAAGGAAAACAAAAGGCTGCAGATGCAAGATCAAGCCAGAGAGTCGAGGAAAACCTGCAGTAAATAGCTTTCTGAGACTCAAGCGCCTTCTCTATCAGTTGTACGTTGACCAGCTCGCGTTAGGTAAACTGGAGTTATGTAAACAGCTGCCAGAGCTACCCCTGTCCATGATGATGCCTCTCTGCACGTATGGCACCGAACTGCCTCTAACGAGTTAGTAGCTCTTGGGGGGCTGTAGATCTTGATATGGTTCCCATCAAGAAAGTTTGAAGTTGTGCTTTCCGAACATCTTGAGCCAGTGAAGCATTAGCAAGTTGGTGTCACTGGTAGCTGTCTGCGGTGTATCACGTTCCCTTTTACAGTGACCAGAGAATACCATGATGGCTACACGGTATCTTTCTCTGTACCTGTGCGTAGCTGTCGACTAGCCGTGCAGCATACAACAAGACGTTGACGATCGATGTGGAGTCCACCCCGCCATGTGCAATGACTGGTGCCATGATCGAGAACCGAGCACCCGGCCAGTAACATTCCACATAGACAATGCCGTAACGGGGATATTCAGCATCTTTGGCTGGTTCTCTCAATCAGTCTTATCTGAAGCGGGGGCCAGATTCGTAGGAAGCATGCGCCCTCATGCATGCAGTGAGGCTTCCGGTTGATTATGCCGTAGTTCCTGTGCTGTTCTCCAACGTAACACTCTTGCGTACCCATAACATGGCACGCGGATTGGCTCGATAAGACTCGGCTGATTCAAACGTTATGCTGTGTTAACGATCTCCGTCAAGTTGACTTCGGACATCCCAGGCCGAGCGGTGAGGTCTACACTTGGGCAAGTGAAGCGGCAGAATTCGAGCGACTTGGATAGATCATCATGAGCATGCAATGCTTACACTTCGTCATTGACCGTATACCTAGCGTGGGGTATGCAGCAGTCCCGTACATAGGTGTGCGGAGGTGATGAGGAGTGAGGTCCATTCGCGAAAACAGGGATCAAGATACCGGTCGCACTAGAACATTCGCTTAATGCTTCTGGTAATTTTTCAACACCTCTTGCATTGGCGTCATCCGGCTACTATCTATGTCTATTTGCCGCATGTCTAAGTAACCGTGCTCACTTCGTTAGAGTTGCCAAATGGCCCGGATATGTACAGTGGCTATCTGTGTACTGGCGCGGCTTCCTCTGGAGAAATTCCAATCTCTGCCCTGTCATCTGAATCCATCCTGTCAAAAGCCTTCTTGACCTGATAATCCCAGTTACTCCAAGCAACGATCGCCCACTCCGCAAACCCAACAAGGTAGAGGGCGATGCATTGTCCAACCCACAAACCTCCAAGTCCCCAGCCGTGGAAAGCGAGCCAGATACCCAATGGTAGGGCTCCGCAATAGTAACTAACAATGTTGACTGTTGCTCCAATGTGCTGTCTACCCATTCCTCTAAGAGCTCCGCCACAGCTACCATTGAGGCCGTCGGCAATTTGAAATAGCGCGACATAAGGCATTACCTTTGCAGTGAGCCTGATGACTTCCACGTCGTCATTGAAGATCTTAGCATAGAAGTCCTTGACTCCCATGAGGACGGCCAAAACGAGCGTCCCGAGAACCATACTCAGTACAGCCGCAGTATTGGCCGCTCTCGCTGCGCCTTTAGCGTTTCTCGATCCGAGGAGGTTTCCGACACGCGAAGAAGTGGCAACGCCGACTCCAAAAGGAATAGTGTTCATAACTTGGTCCGTAGTCATGATAACACTCTGCGCCGCCAGTGGTATGGTGCCAAGCTTGCCTGCAACGAGCGCAACAATCTCAAACGCCCACCATTCGGTGCCAACATGGATAACACCAAGGAAAGCCAGGCGTGCAAAAACCCAACCGTTTTGTAGGCACTTGCGATCCCAACCTCCCCAACATTGCCATCCGTTCACGAAGCGTGCATATGCTAGTAGCAAAAAGAATGATGCCCAGTATGCGATGCCGGTCGCAAGAGGCGCGCCGAGTAGACCCATGTTGAATGTGTACACAAAGAGGTAGTTCAGACCAGCACTCAGGGGAGAAGTGATGAGTAGCACGTATGTGCCAGGTCTCATGATTTCTGTACGTGTGAGCGACAGCAAACGCTAGAGCATTGGAGACAAACCTTGAGCTTGCATATACTTTTTCAGTGCCTCGAAGTAAATGTATCCAATACCGCCCGGAGCCAGCACTGAGAGAAATCGTGCCGAGTCACGTGCTATATAGTCTTCCTGACCGAGGGCTTTGAAGAGTGGCTCAGAGCAAAACCATAAAATAGCAATTGGTAAATAAAACAAAAGGAGGACGATGAACGAGCGTTGGAGGATGATTCCCAGGTCGTGGCGGTTTTTGCTTCCAGTAAAGCTGGCAGATGCTAATGTGTCGATAGCTGTTGTGCCACCAAGAGCAACGAGCCAGCCAGTAGCCATGGCGAACATGTATGAGAAGGCAGCTGTAGCCAATGCCTCTGGCGAGAGACGTCCGACGATGAGAACAGATACAGTTTGTAAGGAGTTTTGAAGGGCGTATGCCACTACCACGGGTAGTGATCCCTTTAGCAATATCCAGAACTCATGCAGGATGAGTTTGAAATTCGATGCTGCTTCCTCGTCCAGCTCGTAGGTTCCGTTAGGAGACCACTCTTCATGATGTGACTCTGGTAAGAGGGGGCTCTGTTCATCCAGAGTAGGGGTATCTTTCTTCGATGCTCTCAGGAAGCCTGGTATCCAAGACCTCGGCTTGTTCGCTTCGTAATCCATCGTTGGAGTTGGGCGAAATGATAGCAATTTCTTGGAAGAGAGTTTTTTTCTTATAAAGTAGCCGATCAGTATGCACACGAGATTATTACTATCTCGGCTCCGATACCCACAGGGCACAAAAGGCAAAAAGGCAGCATACTGTACAGCACGCCCTCGAGTGCAAGTCTATGGACGCCTAGATAGAGCGGCATGACATTAGCTCTTACCATACAATACACCTGCCCGTACGGCTCAAAACCGGTGTAACTACGGAGCTTCAGCCTACCATGAAGAGCAAAGCATGCAGTCGCCACGACTGAAGTAGCATGCATGTAGTCCAGACCTGGATGACGACAAAAGATCGGGCGTATCTGTGGTAGGATCAGTGCGCTGCTGTAGCCTTATCGACTTGCATCCGCGACGATTTGACTAAGGCTCTTCTGTAAGTTTTACGTGGAGCGAGTCATTTTACAGGATTGGACCAGTGCCTTCCGGAGCTCGAAAAAACGGTGGTACCCGCGTCGTGCGTCTAGTGAGGTGTCGGCTCCACTCGGCAAGCTGTCCTCCGCCGGCCGTAGATGTTATCGGCCACGCAGCATATAAGTGATTACGATCTATCGGAAGAGACTGGTGCTAGATGAGATGAGATGAGACGAGATGAGTGGGAAGTCGCAGGCTCGGCAGTGGTCGGGGTTGAATCATGGCCGGTGGTTTAGCGAGAGTGCCGTGCACGTGGCGGCAGGTACGCCTTCCTTCATCGTTGGAGGCGGGGTATAGTGTATTCCGTAATTATGAAATCAGATGCAGACAAATTGGAAGTGGGCGTTCTCGGAATCAAGCAGCATCCCACCGTGCATGACCACTTGTCTCATCAAATAGTATCGGGATTTTGTTTTTATAAAGTATGGAACCCCACAGAGGTTCACACATCCTACATGAAAACATCACCCTAGTTCGTCCCCCTAGTTCGTCACCCACATCACCCACATCACGCCCCTCCCTCTTGCTCCCCCACCCTGTCCAGTGCGAAAACAAACTTGCCATGCAAAAACATCAGCACAAACAGAAATGATCTTCACATAACATGTTCATCGCATAAGCTCATGCGCCTCGCTCCTCTCCATGCCCTCGACTGCATCCTTAGCCACCACCCGCGTGCTCTCTTTTATACCCTGCATCTCTGCAACTGCAGCGAACCGCTCTTTCCACAGCGCCCAGCGCTCCTTGTTGAAGCCGGGTATACCTTTCCAGAGCGCGCCGCCACGCGCCGGGTTGCCTTGCTTGGGGTCCGAGGGCGAGAGGTCTTGTTCTTTGCGGAAGAGGTTGTGGCCGCAGCCTGAGATCCAAGCGGCAGCCGCGGGGACATGAGCATCGTGTTGCTGTGCGACGGTCGATTCTGCGTCGTCTGCCAGGGGTGTTTCCAATGCCATTCGTAGGGCAAAGATGGCGTAGAAAGAAAGGTCTCTGATTTTCTCTTGTGTCACGCGTGCGTAGAAAAAATTCATGTTTGCCCAGGCTGCGACTTCGGAGTGAATGAAGCCGCTGTGAGGAACGGGCGTGTCGTTGTAGGCAGAGCGACAAGCCATGTCGAAGTCGGTCATTTCCTGGTAGAGGTAATTGTATGTCTCGTTGTTGGGTATCGCATGTGCTTTGAAGGCTTCGAGCAAGTCGAGCAGTTTGGCGTGGCTACAGACTTCATCACCCATGCGGAATGTGAGACGCTTTGCGGAATGGATGACGCTGTACCAGAAGTCCATAAAGTCTACATCGTCGAGTTTAACGGCATTGATCTTCTCATCAATGGGGCCGAAGAGCTTTGAGGCCGCCTCGTCCGTCTCGATCTTGTCGTTCAAATAATCTTGAATAATCGGGTAGTAGAAGCTGTCTTCTTTTGGACTGAACCAGCCTCTTATTTTTGCTATTGCATCAATTTGCTCGCCCTCATTCTGTGTAGTTGAGAGAATATCTTCAATCCTCTGGTTTTGTTTCTAGCGGAAGACGTTAGGTGGGACTGTGCTGATAACGTAAAGACTTTTTGAAAATACCGCTATACGTGACATGTTCGAGATTTGTTTAGCTGTGAATGGGGTGATCTGACACTCGAGAGACTGAGGACATGTACCTGATGTTTGCTTATGATGATGTCATAGGCCGCAGCTGTGCCGTAGACCCCGCAGCCACGTGTGTACTGTGTTCTGAAGTAATTGGTAACTTGCGCCAAACCAGTAGCGCTACGCGCCAACATATCTCTTTCCTAGTTCGGCGACAAGCACATACCAAATGAGGAAGACTAGCCCGGAGCATGTTTTCCAACGCCAATTAGCATGCATGGCAACCCATCCATCTTGCCTTGATACCAAGAAAAATTCATTCAGGAAGTATATGAACAGCTCAGGCTACCAAGTCATGCTCCCTTGGCTTGATGCTATGTTTACTATCCCACCCCAGCGCATACTCTCGCCTTGAGTAATATATTGCGCATCTCAGGGTGATGCCCCCGTTCGTCACCGTATTTGACTAGACCAGGAAAAGCGCAGAACTTGAGTGTGCGCCCCATGTCCATATCACTATCCTCTTCCATGGAAGGATTAGGGTCGTTGATAGCTTCCATTGTGCAGTCGTCAAACGCCATTGCTCCGTCTTGGTTACGGAAAAATAGCACCTGATATCGAGCTCGTTGAAGGATAAGAGTGCGCTGCAGGTTCACGGCGTCTTTAAAGATGCTGTTCAATGCTGACTGCGCGTTGGGGGTGATGGTGGTAGATGTCAAATTGAAAAGTAGGTGGCAGATGTCCCCGCATAGACGGTGTAGCAAGGCCTCCTTTTCCCGTTGGATATTAATGTGTGCTGCACTGTGCTCAAGTGCTTGTATTGTAGCGCGGATCCATTCTCGATAAGCACTGCCACTGTCTTGTACCTGTTCTGCCAATGGTCTTATCGCTGCAAGGGGGCCCGTATCCGGTACCCCGAAGATGAAAGGACTACCCAGTATTTGCATCAATGAGTCCGAGATGATGGCTTGGTACAAAGTGAGCCTATCCGTATTTTTGATGTCACTCATGTAACAAGGACATATCGTCTTGAGCGTAAAATGGACCTCTTTAGGGAGATTATCAAAGCTCGGCCTTGCCCTTCTATAATTCGAAACGGTCCATTCTCTGACGCGGTTCGCGACCTGGGTGAATGACTCTGTAAGATCACTATCTGTGACCTGCGATTCCATCCGGGTGAGTGACGAGATGCTGGACTTGAGCGACAGAAGCTGCCGGAGCCTCTCGCTCGACTCCTTCTCTGCAGCATGCAGACGCAGGCTAAGGTCATCTGCTTCTTTCTCTAACTTTTGTCGTTCAGGGGTTCTATGGGGCACATGTCCTCGCGACACGAGCTGTTCTTCTAGCCCCATCAGTCTGTAACGCAACTCGTGATTCTGGCGCAGCAGATGGTCCTCCAGGCCTTTCTCGGCAAGTTGCTGCCTCAATTCTTCAATTGTTACCAGATCCGCTTCTCTATAACGTCTCTCTTTCTCCAACTCTTTTCTCAATACCTCGTGCTCCGTTTTCGCAGCTGCCAAGTCACTCTCTAGATGCGCGACTCTTTGTGACAGTTCACCTGGTTGGACTCTGCCAGCCTCTTTCATAGGCTCCTTGCTAGTTGCTAGAGGTGCAGCATCGCCAGAAGCTTCAACCGCACCTCCGTTGCGATGCTTTAGCATATCATTGAAGGAGTTCTTGTATCTACGCACTTCCTCTTTCTTTACATTGGGAGTAGCCGTGGTAGCTTTCGGCGCAGTGGGAGCCCAAGTTGAAGGCTTGAGTGATCTCGGGGACGATTTAGCGGCGCGCTTCACGTTGAGGTTGAGTTGGGGTGGAGATTCTGGGTATGGTAAGAAAGATTCTTAGGGAAATGTGGAAGCGTACCTACCACCGCGCTTTCGTTCCGTCATGGCTAGGACCGAGCGTTCCGACTTCAGGTTCGCATCGGAACAGGTTGTCGTGAACTTCACATCAGACAGACGTCAGTATGCTCTTTGTATGGCCCCAGCTCTTTACCTAGGCAACGTCGTGGATAATCAGACCCGGAGGTATCGGACGCGACCAAATCCTGCGGCCTTGTGCGAGCACACCAGGGCCGATGCCATTTCAGGCTTCAACTCCACCCGGCTTTTCGCGGTTGCCTGGAGACTTCAATGGCGCCCAGGCAAACATGAGGATGACCTCAAGGCCACTGCCGCGCCATAGCTCACGTCAATGATACTCGCATCGAGTTTGGTAGCGATCCAACCCCGCGGTCCGTTTAACCCCACGCGACGACTAGGTACGCGATTTGCCAAAGTCGGCATATAAACACGACCAAAGTCGACACAACGAGGGCGCACCATGAACAGCACGTTGCCAGTCCGAGGCAGCAATATCCCCTACACGTTTGACCCAGGGAATAATGCTAGCGTGGATGCTGTCATCGTGTCGCCAACCAGCAGCACCACGCACGATAGGCTCGTCGTTGGTGTTGATTTTGGGACCACCTACAGCGGTTGGTGCTAGCCAACGTATATTGTGCGAATGACGCAATACTGATTGCGGAATAGGCGTTGCCGCCGTCTACAGCGCGACTCCGGACGATATCGACATCATAAAGACATGGCCTGGCGGAAACGGTATGCTCTTTCGCATTCGAACACTCCTCAAACTGACACACGCCCCCAGGTCTCACATCGGACAAAGTACCCACCGAGATCGGTTACAGCGAACTCCCTTCTCCCAAAGGCTCATCTTCCTCGCTCGAAGCAAGTGCAAAAGCTGCGCAAGACATAAAATGGGGCTTCCAGTTCAAGCCAGAAGACACACGTCTCCGATGCATAAAGCTGTTCCTGGACCGGAACCAGAAGCTACCACACTTTGTATCACCACTCGAAACCGCTGCTCAACTGCGCAAGTTTGACAAGACGGTCATGCAGGCAGTCTCGGACTATCTCTCGCAAATCTACAAACATACAATGGAGACCTTGACTAGAAGATATGGTGAGACCTTCATAAGCTTGACCAAGGTCGAATTTGTCTTGACCGTACCTGCCGTCTGGTCAGACTCGGCTAAGGATGCAACATTGAAGGCTGCAGAAAAGGCAGGCATGGGCAAGAGACACGAGCTGAAGCTCATCTCGGAACCTGAAGCCGCGGCAGTGTATACGCTCAAGGCCATACAACCGAATCACTTGAAGGTTGGAGACAACTTCGTCGTCTGCGATGCCGGTGGTGGTACTGTGGATCTTATAGCCTACAACATCACTCAGCTACACCCTCTGCGTGTCGAAGAATCGGCAGTCGGCACTGGTGGTCTCTGCGGCTCAACCTTCATCAACTACCGCTTTGAAGACCACGTCAAGCAGCGCATAGGGAGCGAGCGCTTTAAGTGGATGCGCGAGAAGAAGGCAAAAACCTGGAACATGGGCATGAAGTACTTTGAGGAATTTGTGAAGCGTAACTTCAACGAGGAGGAGCATAGCGAGGTCAATATCCCGTTTCCAGGCCTACCAGACGACGAAGAGGCGGGATTGGACTCTGGGTTTCTGGTCATGAGCGCCGAACAGGTTAAGGCGCTATTTGATCCCGTTGTCGAGGCAGTCATACGCCTAGTCGAAGGCCAGGTGCATGGTATAAGAGCGAAGGGTGGCTTCGTGTGTGGCATTGTGTTAGTTGGTGGCTTTGGACAGAGCAATTACCTCTACAGCCGGATGAAGTCGCACTTCAACAGCGCACCCCCACCTCCATACACCGAAAGACCAACGCATGCCGTTGCACTGAGCGCGGCGCAGTCGATCGAGATATACCAGCCCATACACGCATGGACGGCAGTCGTGCGCGGCGCAGTACTGAGGGGATTGGAAGGCAACATGGTGATCAGCAGACGAAGCCGCTGGCACTACGGAACCAGCTACGCAACCGTCTTCGACGAGGCGAAACATCCCATATCTGATCGATACTGGAGTCCACTCTGGGAACGATGGATGGTATCCGATCGTATGCAATGGCATATTGCAAAGGTTACTTGCAGTCCTTGCAAACCCCCATCCCACCGCATACTGACACACCACGCAGGGCGCACAAGTCTCCGAATCCCGCCCCATATCTTTTCACTACACGCGCAACTTCCGCCCCAGCCAGTCCCTTGTCGTAGAAGACGATCTCATTGCCTGCGACTCAGATATAGCTCCCGACTCGTTCCAAAAGGGTCTCATCAATGTCTGCACATTGACTACTGACCTTAATGCTGTGCCGAAGAGCTTATTCACTCGCCTAACGACAACAAAGGGCGTCAAGTTTGATAATCTTGACTTTACCCTCGATATGCGGTGTGAGAGTGCAGGATTGGTGTTTGAACTCAAAGTCGATGGCATAAGGTATGGGGGAGTGAGTGCAAAGTTTCATTGAGTGATAGGTTCATGAGATACGTAGAAAGATGTATAGGGGATGGTGGAGAAGGACAATGGTGTTGCTGGGTACGATATGCATGTGCATGTGGTAATGGAATCACTCGTCGATACATGTAGGGGGCGATTTTAGAGAATCCGATCTTACTCTGTTGGTTAAACAGTCGCAAAATATTGAAAATTGGTGGCTTGATTACCTTGGTTTCTTGCGTGTGTGTGTGCGGTTGACATGTGTGATTATATGTCCGCTGGTATATACCTCTCCATCCCCCCTTCCTCTCAAATATAGTTCGTGCAATCCCAGCCTAAAGTCAAGGTGGCTTTTTAATGGCTTGTATAGTTCAAGCAAGTCCACCCGCCCCACTGCATCCCCGTGATATACCTCCAAACCCGTCTCATCCCATTGCCAAAACAAGCAATTTAGCTGCATGGGTGTCGATTATACCAGATCGAGATCCATTGAGGTGCAAAACACATCCGAGCCTATTGTGGTGGGTTAAGTGCGGGACCTAGTAATGATGCCTGAGCTTAGTATATCGTACGATAGCAGCCACCATCCCCTAAGAGACATGTTGTGTGCATAGGTACGCACCCATGTACGTCGAGTCAGTGGGCTTATGCAGTCAGGCTGTGCAAAAGGATGTTAAGAAAGGGGAAGGGGGTTGAAGCTGAAAGGGTCTCTGTGGTGGTGGTGGTTGGCAGGGAGGATGAATGCTCCGCGGGTACTCCGCCCGCGGGGCTTGGGGAAGATTTGATTGGGGCGGTGCGCGCGGATGGGGTGACGTGGCGAGGAATGCTAGGGGGTTGGGTATATCGTTCGTGATGTGAAATCCAGAAGTTGTATCTTTGTATTATCTCTACACCACATGTCTGTCATTGTAGGTGAGAGAAGTTTTAGAGTTTGTGCATTCGTCCGCTGAAATCCGCATGGTAAGTCGTTCTTCCCATTTTTACTTCAACTACAGCAGAAGAGAAAACCAAGCCCAACACCAAGCCCGGGTGAGGAATTGGATTTTTACCTCCATCTCCTGGATAAATGTTCCTGGCTTAAAGTGGTTAGCGCGGTGGACTGGGAACCTTGGGGTTGAGGCTGATACGTATCCGTATCGCCGTTTCAACGTGATTTTCAAAATGTATGCGTAAGCAACCCAGCCCCCCGCTGCATTCAGCCCCTACCCACCTTTTCGTGGAATTCTCTTTCGTTGTTGTTTTGTTTTCACCGAAAAATCACATGTACCATTTTGTTCCAGTTTTCCCTGACAAAGTTCTGGGCCCAAGGTGCCGAGCATTGCAATGTCCTCTCCCCATAAAGTTTATGACGCACATGGCAGTTTTGCGATGGCGGTGATGATCCCGAGCCGGAACGAAAGAGCCGCCGATGTCCCATTCTGTGGTTCCGACGATCTTTGTCTTACCGAAGCTGCAAGCGCGTCGCGCTTGCTAGCGTCACCCCGCACTTGGGTCCCCATGCGTGAAGATCCGCTGGATTAGCGATGGGTATTTGCAACGATCGCTCGGTTGAAAATTCCGCCGGGCGAGATCGTGGGATTGCCGAGAAGATTGCCGTAACATTATCGTCTGGGGGGTATCATTCTGGTTTGAGTCGCGCAGCCACCGCATGACTTGAATGCTCGAGGTGATATGTGAGCTGGCTAAACGGACAATTGTAACGCGCAACATGTGGCGTGTTTTGTGGGGCCATTGATTGTGTATAAGGGCGCGCTGATATGAGGGACTTGCACTTGTCATAGCGGTGCAGAATGCGGTAATTTGGGCGAATAATCATCATCGGATGAAGTGGTCGCCCCATCCATACATCCGTTCAACTGCCGCAAACACACCTCGGATGCTGGTGCCAGCAAAATCGTCCGATCAGGCTATTCTAGGTAGTCGCTATATCTTTACCCCCTGGGCCTGTTGCAGAAACAAAGCTCAGTCCCCTGTGCCCTCCGAACCTTTAAACGACAGTACTACCTGAACGGACCAAACTAGTTGCACGGAACTTTCCATACGCCTCGGTTGTCTTGTGAAACGAACAGATCTAGTTAATGACTTGTCATGGGGGGATAGTAGGGCCGATATGTAGACTTTTCTACTTCCATCCGAGATAGCACGTGTTTGAGTCGTGAAGAATGTTGTGGGGAGCCTAGAAGACGTTAGTGTTGCCGCTTCACGTTCGCGATAGACCATTGCGCGGAGATTTCCACGTTGGCTACTGTGTAAGTACACATATAATGGCGTATATCGACTTGAAGGGCGAGCAGCCCATCGGTTGACGGGCGGAAACTAAAGACGTGACTCCATGAATCACACCAGGCGCCGTCCTTGGTGGCTAAACCTTAATCATCGGGCAGACGGTTGTAGGAGTATGTAGGGCTCGCGCCCTGACGCGGTGTTTGTGGCTTTTCCTGGGATTCCGTCGGAGCCACCTCCGCAAATTATGCTTCGCTGCATATGTACGCGTAGCTTCAGCGGCCGAATGCGGACATTCAAAGACCCGTAAACGTCGGAAACGATGATAGCGATGTGATCATTGTCATTTCTAGTTACTTGGCAGTCGTGAGCCCAACGTCGAGCGCTGGCGTCCATGTTAATCATCGATTGAGAGGGCTGGAGCGGACACTAGTCGACTTTATGTCGATCTCCAGAGAGCTGGGATAGGGTCCATATCGAGCTGGCTGCATTGCAATTTTTTCCGAGCCCATTGTATGTACTGAAAACAAAAAAGTATCCTTTAATAGCTCTTCTGGTGCTGTATGGTATGGTACCATCTCCGGGGGCGGACGTGTCTACTGTACGCCGTCGAAGCTGTTCAGCTCTTTCCCCAACGAAGTCAACTGATATTTCTCCTGATTACGAGTTAATGCATCCCAACAAAGGAAATTTTTACTGGAATTGGGTGACCGAGTAAGATTCAACGTAACTAGCAATGTCTGAAGTCATGCACAGTATCTAGATTTTGGTTCCCATGTCGTGGTTTGACTAACAGGACTCTGCTTTGGTACAGACTGGGTCCTCAGCGTTGACTGTCATGGCCAGCGTGCAGGTAGAGGCGCGAGCGGCCATTCAGTCTTGCCGGAAACATGTTCAATTATCTGGCGTGGAAAAATTTGCGAAGGCAGGTTCACTGGTGTGCGCATGTCCCTGACTATGGGCGCTACTATGCAGGTCTAAAATCGTGTGCCTGAGCTAGCTCTTTCCGAGAAGTAGACGTATGCAGACATGGAAAGTGGTGTGGGAAAGACGGTGTGGTGGATCAGTGTCGGAGAATAAAGGTTCCATGAAATAACAGTCACCTTGCTGTGTTGGAGAATGAGTGAATATCGTCTAGGCTTGTGGTGTGTGGGGCACGTGAGATTCTCCCAGCTTCCTAGTTGCTGGATTTAGGCGATAGGTGTTTGTGGTGCCAGTATGTATATTCATGGGGCATCGATGAACGTGCCAGTGATATGTCGACGCTGAATATGACCGTGTTGGACATTGATGAGCGTGGCACCAATATCTGAAGCTTGAGTCATGGGTTCAGCGCGCTCATCGCAAATGGTATATGCTCCGCGAGGTAGATGCTTGAGTTTCAGATTCGGTTGATCCGCCGCGTCATTTTCGCCCTGCGCCTTGATACTTTTATGAAGTTGTCGAGAACTAGTCATTTTATGCACGAAGGATACTTAGGAATGTGGAGAACGCCCAGTGTCTTTGTCTTCATGTCGGTCTCTGCAGTCGAGTCAATGGCAGAATAGCGTGCAACGTGCCTCCTGGGGCCAACTGCAGCCGACAAATATGCATGGTCAGCGATGCGGGGGGATAGGTGGTTGAGCTAGGGTCGTACACCCTCTTCAAGATATGCAGGATCAAAGTCGATAGTTGTTCCAACACGCTGCAGCACGTGGAACTGCAGGGGGGTATTCTGGAACAAGCTGCATAGGGGTGATGTTACCTGTACTGTACTGTGTTGCTTTGGGGAGGTGCAAATGTGTCGGGTACGCCCGACGGTGGATGGTGCTGATAGCCCCTGGCTCATATGACATTCACCCGTAGAGAACGTCCGCTCGGGATAAAGGATATCTTTCTGGATATTGATCCCACTCAGCAGGCTCGAGCGCAGCATGATGTTGGTGTATCTTGGAGATGGAACTGCCGACGGCGGAGCGGACCAAGTCCTCCAATGAATGGATCGAGATATGACGAGGGCAAGAGATCGAGTGGTCTGGGGTGTTGAGTCGCTCCTGCTATCTTGCAGGGATCGCTCACGCCACAACTGGCAGGCGCGAGTTTCAGTGCTGGGGTGGTATGGAAGCTGCGACTAAGCGAGCCAAGACTGGCGACAGGGAAGACACGATGGCACGATGCAAGTGCAAGTGCAAGCCTTGCTCGAGCTTTCATGGGCGGATGGAGCGCCTCTCGCTTGCTCTGCGGCGCAAACACCATCTACTGATCACCATCTTATCCCCGACTCTAGCCCATAGCACGCCGTCGTACATACCGTATCGATCGGGTGAAGTCCGGCACGTTTCAGATACACTACCATTTAGCCAAAATGCATTGCTGGACAACCTGGTTGCTAGATAATGACAAGTACGCAAGCCCAAAGCCTTACAGCGACTCCAAGTTCCGACTTTGATTACTACCGGAAACCTGGTTAAAAAAAAAGGCGTCCAGTGCCCAATGCCGTCTCAGGACTCGCAGGCTAAGAAACCCACTCAGACTGTCGGCATCCGCATCGGCACCGGCACCAGGCGCCATGCTGACCAAGGTGGCACGGAAGAAGGAAACATACATAGTAGAAACGTGGCATTGTAGCCCTTTTCCCTGTTGATGATGCCCGCTGGGCAAAAGTAACGAAACACATTGCGGCGCCTGCATGTCCCGGGCACTCCCCAGGGCGGACAAATGTGCTGTGAAACCTCGACAATTGGTGTCGGGGAGTATTAGCAAGCAGATGCGGGCGCATTGTTGACAAGATACCACACACTCACAGCCTCTGGCTGAGCAGCGTCTGACGGAAAATTGGCGACGAAATAATAGGCCCGACAGCGCTTTTGTATCAGATCGCGACTCCCACGTGCAATTACTTGACTTGGACTGATGCCCGGACTATTGGACTACAAGTCATGCAGCGACACCATAGCCAGCGTGTCGGGTCAGGCCTCGCGCGCGCGCATTAACCGACGCCTGGCCGTCATCACGTACTACGAATGTACCGTGGCCAGTGACATGCACGCTTGACCGACTGTGCAACGCAACTGTGGGAACGCTGATTGTCCTCAATCGCGATGACGCGAGTGGAGATTAGTCGAGCTTTTGCCAGGGCCCTGCTAGCGAAATGAACACTGTGGAGAAGGACGCGCTTCTGCAGCCAATTTGTCGCAGGACAGCATACCATGGCGGCGCCAGCAGTTCACGGCGGTGCTATCCCTTGCGTCTTGGTTCCACACGTCGACCTCTTCAACGACTATGTACAGGCGTCGGGGGATCATCGAAGCGGCCATTCGCTACCCAACAATCACGTCACTATTTTGCGAATTAGGTCCCCATTTGCGCAACCAAACCCGACCGGTCACTACGGCCTCCAGTCTGCGTCAGCTCTTCTGCTCAGGCATTTCGGCCCTGTTTCCATCGAGGCCCTCGTCGGCGTCCTCGTCATCTTAGATTCGGATACTGTTGAACGCCACCCTGGCTCAACTACGCTTCCTAGGCCTCCTCACCCAGGAGCACGCAAGTGATGAGGCTAATTATGCCTGGTGTGGGCCCTTACATACGGACCAGAACTCGGGGCAAGAATAGATTACCGCCCTCTGGCCAATGGTTGCCATTCAATACAGTGGCTTTACCACTGCTTCACGCTGTGCATTCGCAACTGCAAGTGGACCGCGCCGCCGCTGACGCTAGACGGCTACCGCTGGCTGTCATCGCATCACACCGTCGAGACATGACAGGCAAAGGATCCCAAACAGCGACAGTGCAAAGGGTCCGGGCCACAAAAGTCATGACGCTCGGACGCGTTGGCCTTCACACCCATCCATCCCGCACATCACTTGGTCCATGCAGGCCCACCAACAGCAGCCTGGCCGCTTGACCTCTAGAAGGTGATCTTGTGCTTGTAGGGAAGGAGGGTTAGGAACCCTGTGAAATCCTCTGGTCAAAAAAGGCGCCCTAACGCAGCAGTCCAGTTGCGTAGTAGCGCGGACATACCCTCGCCACTTTTAATCATCCACCTAGTTCAACCAAAGAGAAATCGTCTAAATTTCTATATCCAGTCCCTACGTCTTTTCATCGTATGCAGGCTTTGCTTTTGGCGCTTGTTGATTGAAAGAGCACAATATGCCCCCACTAAGACAGAGCGTTAACAACTAAAGGCCCTTAGCCGTCATTATCGCTGCGCGATTGCTTCCACCATCGCTTTTTACTACCCGGTCCCTACCGTCTCTTGGCCTTGGTTGTCAGTGCGCCTACAAAGCATTAATCAGATCAGGAATCCCATAGTACGGTAGATCAGCAAGTGTCCCGCCAACTGCTCCCGCGGATAAGATCGTAGTGCCGGCTCCAACGTTTGAGAAGTCGCCCTGCCTGACATCCTAGGTATGTCTGTTGTTTAGCTTCCTGTCTATCATTTCTCTGTGGAGCCTTGTCCAACTTTAAACAATTATGCTTATATCTTTAGGTCCTTCAATGCACTACTGGGTTTCGCGCACTGATATTCGGGCTTTGCGACAAAACTGTGCCTCATATGGCTGTGGGTACAGAACGCCGTGCGAAAAAGACGGCCTTGAGATTAGAACAGTCACTACATTTACAGCCCGTTGAGCACGCAATGTCCTTCAATGCCCCAAGCCACAACACTGGCCTTAGCCATTCCCATGCCGCCGATACCACGTCCACACCAAGCCCCACAGATCGACTCGAGCCCGCTCAAGGTCCCTTAAGTGGACAAGAACCCTTTCAATCTCACCATCACTCGAGTAAGAAACGACGCTCTTCGAAAAGCAAAGTACCTGGGGAGCTCCGCAAGTCCTCCTCTACCCCTCACATGCGCCACCAACCACTTGGAACTCCTGGCGAGCTCTCGCCAACGAGTAATAAGCCGCGTAACAAACTAGGGTATCATCGAACGTCAGTCGCTTGCGGTAAGTAAAGAGACTCTTCTTGTTGAATGTTTTCATGTTCCGTCACTGATCAATGATGCATAGGGCACTGTCGACGAAGAAAAATACGATGCCTGTTAGCTCCTGACGACTCCCAGGGCCGATGCTCCAACTGCATTCGTTTGAAGAAAGAGTGCAATTTCTATCCAGTAGAACACAATCCAGACATGCCCCAGCCTCAAACTATGTCCTCAAAGCCAAACAACGCAGTTCAGCCGGCAACACCAGGGGCTACTTCGCCACGTAACCCTCTCTCAGCATCCAGCGATGGAATGAGCGAGTTCCGCACACCACTCTCCGGAAATACTGCTTCATATTCGAGTTATGGGTATCATGGAGAACCCGACAGCGATCCTCACCATGCGCCTACATCGAATGGCCGTAAGTGCTATGTGGATCTACGGCGCCCAACCGCTAACACAAATAGTACCCGTACAACAACCTCCTTACCCATATCCCCACTCAATAGAGACGCAGTGGCCCCCAACAAACGGTTATCTGCCATCATCCACAGTAGCGGAAAGTCCTTCATGGCGACACTCGCCTTCTACAGTGAACTCAGCATACGGCAGTGAATCTAATGTATCGGGCGGACATACTCCAGCAGCCATGAGCACGAGCTCAACAATGTCCTATGGTCACCAGGACGGTCACTGGGGTCAACAACCACCTTTCCAGCCACCAGCGAGGTCCATGTCGTACGGCAACATTGATAATCTTCCACAGCAATATCCAGGACAAGGGCTCGGGATTCAGCACGAACACTATCGACGAACCTCTCCGTTCCCATACCCAACTACAATAGACACAAACCCCTCGACGATACACGCGACCACACTTGGCGGATCTACGTCTGCACCTCTGTCGGCGCCTGTTGTTCCCAACCACTCATATTATCCACCAACATGGAACTCATACGAGGCCATATCAAACCACGGTCCGCCAATGCCTTCCGTGGCGCGATCTATGAGTGCGCAGTGGTACACAGAATCGGGACATCTGGATCGGGTACAAGAAGAGGGTGCACCACCACTGGCATACAATCACGCTCTTCCACAATTCTATTCGGGATCATAAGGAGCCTGTAAAACTAGACGACTTGCGAAGTAGCAGGTGCAGTCTATCGCAATGAAGCGATTTCGGCTTACCGGGATGCTAAGAGAGATTTACACACTTAATGGGCTTTGATACAGGCATCTGGGATAACAGGGTGGCATCCAGCGATGTGGGTGCTCGCCACCAAAAATGGTTCATTCCTGGAGTTAGCTGGCGCAACATAACTGGATTTACGACACTTGGATCCGCACTCTTGCTTTTCTTAAGGACGACAGGCTAATTTTATGGCGAAGCATCCGGGCTTCAAGACCACAAATTCTCAAGCACGACTAGTCATGGGCAACTTTTTTTTCTGCATTTCCTGTATATTTCCAGTTGGCATCTACATTCGTTCAACACTTGTATAAACAGCACGGACTAAACCATAATCTAAACAAGCAGGACCTGAAGCTTTCCGATTACGTTTGTAGTATATGCACCGAATTTGATACCCACAATTCAAGATATTGCTACTTGAACATTATCAGGCCTCGGCATGTGGATGACACAAGTTTTCAGTTGGTCGTTGCGTGGCGCCCCCGCAACTGCAGGACAAGTTGTTACCCCCATAGTTTCACCGTGGGGACGTCAATGCAAGTTTGGACGAGTGGGAGTGGGCAACCACAGCCACATAATGTGTTCCGGGGCTCATTTCAGGGCCTGCATTAATTAGTTTTCAGTTTCCTCTGGCTGGGGAGTCCCTAATGGCCCAGGCAGTGATGTTGGTCTTTGCTCTCTGGACAGTCATCAATTCGCACTTGTCAGTTTCGAGACGGCCGCTCAGATACGAGTGATATTGACCCACAGCTCGTACACCTCCACGTGTTCGGCGACGATGGTCATGCCTTGATGATGGAATGCTAAGTTGACTTTGCAACCTTGATTTTACACGTGCTCAAGGTGCTCGGGCGAGAAGAGGCAGCTGTATATGGTGTACGGGCCGGTAGGTAGCGAATGACATGCAGTCAATATTACCAGGAGGGCACAGACACGTGGGATACTGGATCCGGGCTTCGTTCACGGTGCATCGACGTCTACGATCTATAGAGGTGTTATTATTACCTCGGTCTCGCATTCTGGAAACCCTTGCCATTTCATGTGTTCCTAGCAGAGTTTCTATGACGTTTGAGCTACCATGTAAGCGATGCGGGTATCCCAGTGTCGGAACAAGTTGCTCGCTTCAGTCAATTCGACGAGATTGCGCGACGAGAGGCCGAGACCTCCTACAGTAGTCTAGACAGGCTCAGACTGTCGCATGCTCGTATCGTATCCGAGCCTCGGTCTTTGATAGATAGCGATCACTCCACTTTTGGCGTGTGGTTATTTACAGCAGACGAGCGCTCGTGCTGAGAGATGTGACCATGTCCTTCAATTCCGGAGGATGAGACATGGTTGCGGAGTGAACGGAAATTGCTTTTCCCATTTCCCCGTTTTTCTAGACTTGACTTTTTCCCCGCTACCACACAGCCGGGAAGGAGGCCCGTCGACGTTGGTTCGGAAAGGCGCTTGATCGTTTCCAACCACAATCGCGCCGATCGAGCTGGCCTGAATCATGCTGCGAGTGCTATGGAGCTGTGGTAGGCTCGGCGCTGAATCCACTTCGGCGCTGTTGCCGGAAACGGGTACGGGCGGGCGGACACGCCTGTTTCCGACAAAGAGGATGGAAGTGGGTTCAGCGACATGGTCTGCAGAAACGTTCACTTTTTTTGCTTATTCCCAGCAGCCCAGCAGAGGATCAGTGCTCCCGGGTGGGCAAGCGGGTCTTGGGCTCAAGGTCGGCGGCGTGGAGAACATGCGCATGCGTCAGAATCGCTAGTTCGCAGCTTGCTGCAGTGGAGCCCGCAGTTGCATGGAGCTGGCCAGACTTGACGTACTTGGACGTATCCGTATCCAAGAGCTTCGTGTGAGTACGGTAGAGGTTTGCAGGCGGAGTCAATGGTGGATTGGGTTGAGACGAGCCAACACTGCACGGCATTATGATATTGCACCATACAGAGCCCGTACGACCATAGGCACGGAACCCTGCAGCCCTATGCACTCAGGTGCAAACAGGCGCTCACTCACCAACAGTACTTCGTAATGACGTTACATGCGACACAACTTCTGCATCTTTCGCAGGATTCCGAGCTACCAAGGAAACAACTCGGGCATGAGGTCCAATCGCGGAAGTTCCAGGGGGGGAAGCAGGTCGCTGGTTGCTGGTTAGGCGTGCTATGTAATAGCGCGTCCTCTTTTGCCCACTGCATCCACACTGATCCTCCTCCTCGCCGTCCTTACCAGACTGTCGGCCCCATGCACACCACAAAGCACAGCGTCACTAGTGCTACGAGGTCGCCGTGTTGCAATGTGACAGCCTGTCGGCACTTGCACGCTGCAACGGAAGGTTGCAACGGGCCCAACGGTTATGGCAGTTAGATATTCTTTGTAAGCTGCATAGTATTACTAACAGCAGCATCCTTCAACACCTGCCCAGGGTGCCAGGCACCAACGCCTTTACAGTACCTCGGGCCGTCATCGAGAAAAAAAAACCTCTCGTGCCATTCCCGCAGAGTTGGTGGACCCTGTCAGTCCCGCCCATCCGCCTCCTGCTGGTTAGTCGTTACTCAGCACGCACCGTACCTCCCGTTCCGCTTGCTCTCTTGACTCCACGATGGAACATGGCCCGCCTCGTCTACGATGCAGGCCTGCACTCTGCGAACAACACAACCCCCATCCTACCATCCTTGGCAACTAGGCCAAAACCGCTTCCACGCGGAAGCCCGAGTCAGAAGGCACGCAGCCACTACCCTTTCGCTACTCAGCCAATCGTCTCGACATGACCGACATGACCGACCCTGATCCAACCTTTACCACAGTTAAACACTCTAAGCTGCATACACTCTCCGCCGCGTGACTTGACCACAACGCGCTTGCTCTGCACTACGCCGCAGCCTATCTGCGCAACATGTAACATTAACCGTTTGTCTTCCTCCCTACATCCGATACGGGCAGGTCATGCGAGCTGCGCCGTAAATGTACATGTCTCCAACAGTCGAGGGGAGTACATTGGGTAAAGCATATCCTTCTGCTCCACCCACAGACGCTGCTACTATAGATGCTCGGGTACGCCGTCGGGCCTTCTCTCCTGCGAGCGACTTCATCACGTACATATCTAGCCATGCACTCCAGACTGTTGGACTCACGCATGGTCGATTGCGCAAGCCTGTTTCCGCGCGCCAACAAGCTTCCAAGACTTCCGACAACTGTCAGCATAGACGGCATCCGAGTACCTGCATTGTGCAATTTAGCGTTTTGACACACGAGCAAGCATGCGATGGTGTGCATACGCCATGCCATTGCTGGCCTGCAAAGAAGCTAAGTGGAGAGATGTCGATGCAAATCATCTGAGGCATACATAGGTCGGAGTCGGGGCACGAGGCTTAGGAGCGTCCTTTCCAACCCCTAACCCCGCTGCGTAAAACTATCGCATTGGAGAGCCAGTCCGAACGCAAAGCAAGGCTGCTAATGTCTAGTGGCTGGAGTAACAATAGTTGCAGCATCATGTCATTTCGAACTTGGTCTCTCCTAGCATCGCTACTTCCACCCTGTAGATCAACTCGTCTCAGTTGCCCTGGCCAGACTCTTTGCTGCTGGCCTACCTGCGCTAATCTCCGCAACCTCCTCCACATTTCCCAGGTTGGCCGCATTGCGACTTGGCAAGCTTTGTGGATAATAGGATAGCTTCAGCACGTCGCACGCCGAGTCAGTGTATCCGCGGATGGAGTATCCCGAATATCCACGCTACTGTCTCTCGGAAGCCAGCCCACTCGCCTCGTCTCGCCGCATGTGAATGAGATTATCCACGCTATCGGATCGCATGACGGGAAAGATAGATCCAGATCGGGGAGGGAATGGGAGATGCCGTAATAGTGGGCATAGATGCGGAAGAGAGGGTCTTTCAAGCTTCGGAACAGCGGGCATTGATACACGCGTGAAGAGCTAGGTCAAATGTCAAATGTCAGAGGCGAAGTATGTTCTTAGGATCCACACTAGTTTAGGCAGAGCGTAAAACACCAGACTTGGTCCAGTTTGGACAGCTGCTCGTAGAGTCTGCATCTCCCCTCACCGATGACATGATGCATGTCTTGGGCTATGCTATATGCATTCACCCGCTGAGAATTAAGGTTTCGACCAATTGGCTAAATGAGACATCAATCCAAATGAACATGAAGGAGTAAAAGTCGCAGTCCCATTATTATTTTTTTGGATAGTCAACTACATCGTAATGAGTCAAGACAGGATGACCACAATCTTAATGCAGCTGGCAATTTCTACTGCTCTGCTCGCTACAAATATACGTAATTGGCATAGAGTGAGTCTGTGTGGTTAGTTAGACATTGGTAGTATTTGTGACGGTGGCATACATGGCCAATTACAAAATGACACACAACTGAAGGACCTCAGCCACAACGCCCCAACTTAGCATCTCCCTCCCCCCTGCCTGCCTGCCTGCCTGCCTGCCTGCCTGCCCCCTTTGCTCTTTTGTATACGCACCCCAAGTATGTACATACATACACCTACAATACTCCTATTATCCAGTAATCTATGCAAGGCAATGCAATGCAAGGCAATGTCGTGCAGTTGACTTACTCGCTTACGTACCATCAAGCCACCCGCCAAAATCAAACCAAAAATTTTTTGCAGTTCCCCCACGTGATGGACACACACTTCCCCCCTCTACGCCCAAACCTGCAGACGCAAAAAAAAGCATAAAAGGAAGATTCGAAAAGCAAAAAAACAGACTAGCCCGACGTGGGGGTCGAACCCACAACCTTAAGATGCCAAGAAATCGTGCCTGTTAGGACGTAATGACTATAAGAGTCTTACGCTCTACCGATTGAGCTAGCCGGGCTGGTTATTGTTGTTTAATGAAGGTTTCTCAAATTATTCAAGTTATAACAGGGTTCAAATTATGACAGGGTTTTCGAAAAATGTGTTGGAACTTGGGACACGGAGAAGGTGCACCCCACAAGAAAACCCTTAATTCTTGGCCAAAGCTTCGACGCTCGGGCGACTACAGCATTATGACAAGGCGTATGACAAGGCAATAAATACACTGAGGTAGGTCTCAAGAGCGTTTTGTATACATGCAAATTTTTCAATTTTTCTACTCTCTTTCTGGCAACTTGCACTTGCACCCTATCCACAAGAAATGTTTAATCCATAGGTAGTCAAAAAAGCTCCAATGCTCGGGCGACTACAGCTTAGGGATAAATGGTCTTCTTTATCGCATCAATATACTACAGCGAGAGCGAAGATATTTGGAAAAAATTGCAGATTATACCAAACGTTCCTAGGAACTGTTGGTATGACTCTATAAGTTTATATGGTGAGTTGAGATCTGGGTAGACACCTGGTATCACGCCATCACGCCGTGCAGTACGATATGGTGGGTGAGTTCAGGTGTCTCGGTAGACGGGAGGTAGGTACGTGTCCTTAGGGGACGGGTAGGTGGGTTGAAAGATTTTGAAAAATTCTGACTCCTAAGTAAACCTTGCGAATCTGTGGTTGTATCAACCACTGATCAGTGTTGGTATGACCATATAAGCTTATAGAGTCATACCAACAGGAATCACCTCCGTGTATTGAATAGCGAAGTTATGTATATCTTTGCGATGCTGTAGTCGCCCGAGCATTGGAGCTTTTTTGACTACCTATGGATTAAATATTTCTTGTGGATGGGGTGCAAGTGCAAGTTGCTTGTTGAGCTGTGTTGCGGATTAGACTGATGCCGCACATAGTAGTAGTTTTTATCTAGTGGACTACGTCCAGCCTCCGGAAGGGTATAAAAGACGTGCCAAGCAACATATACAAGATGGCCGCTGAAAGCAGTTTATGGGAGTGTGTGTGCTCAGCCCGTTCTAGGTCTTCTCTTAGGGAACTAAAATAGCCGGACAACTACAGCCACGCCTAAATTCACCACGTCCGATTCTACGACTACCTCTGGCGACTCTACGATAGGATTTGTACAAATATAGAGCCTTACGCTTTTTGCAAATGTACAAATCCTGAACTGCTTACAGTCGCCGGGGGCAATCGTAGAATTGGACGTGGTAAATCTGGGCGTGACTGTAGTTGTCCGGCCATTCTAGTTCTCCGAGAGGCCGTGTCATGCTTATTGCCCCTCCAATGGCGGCATCTGAGCTAGTTATTGTAAGCGTGGCCTGAGGGTATTACAAGGGGAGTATATCAGGAGAGGCACCATAGGTGCAGAGAATCGATTGTTGATTGGGTGAAGCACGTGTGTGGAGGAAGAAAGTCTTTTTTTTCCTAACACGCACATCATGTTCAGCTAATGTAGACGTCACGCCTACGTTGTCCGCTCCTACTGAAAATGTACATTTCCTAACCAATCCCAAAGTAGCAAGACATTTTGTTTCACGGTTTGTGTGCTTGTGTGACTTTTCTTGTGCGTTTTCTTTTTCGGACAGCAGGATGGAGGAGTATTGAGATACGAATCAACCCCTTCGCATTCATAAACAAAGCTTAAATTATGAGATCAGATAAAAGGGACTTTTCTGACACACAATCGTATTTTTGCGTCGTGTCTATTTAACGAATTTTCTCCAGAGTTGTTATTATTTAGCTGGCTGGCTGTGATACAGCGAGCGCGGGGTATCGTAACGGTTGTGATAGTAGTACGGAGGGTACAATATACAAAGTCTATAAAGCCTGAACTGCAAAAGAAAGACGGCAGTATTCGGGCGTACAAATTCAACTCAATGCGCCCATGTCCGTCTGAGCCTCAATTAATCATCCATCTTTTGCTTTTTGCATATTGTGTAGGCGCTACCCCGGGCTTCGTTCATCCAATGATTTTACGCGATCCAGTCTGATCCTTTTATGCGTGATTGAAAAACTCATCCAATGACCTATCTCTTCTCCCCCAGTTTCTCTCGATACCCCCTCTTGGTTGACATCTGAGTCTCTCATTCTCCTCTTTTAGTGAGCCGTTCTCCTTCTCTATGCTCTGGATGTACTCAATAGCAGACGCTAGAATCATCGCTTTGCTTGGTTTGGGCTGTGCTGTCCCGCCTGGCTCATCGCGTTGCCTTAGAATTGGAACTGCATTTCGCAATCTCTCCAGCTCTGAGTTGAGGCCCTCGCGGTACTTTCGTTCGACCTGATTGTGTGGTAGGCGCTTTGTGCGCTGGCTCTTTACTGATGGGGATGTTACTAATTGAGAATCGGTACTTCTGCGGTCCATTTTCGGTCGACCCCGCTTCCTCGTGGGGCGTTTGGGGGTCGACGACTCGCACCCTGAAGCTGGCGATGATGGGGATTCACGGTTTAGCATGTGGGGCGACAGAGATGGAGAAGCCTGCTGTGGTGCGTCATCGCAAAAGGATGAGGTTCGTGATCTAGTCGTTGTGGGTGAGAAACATGTCGGTTCGCTTGCATGTGATCGTGTGTGATGTATTGAGAAAGTGCTTGGGGATTGGTCGAATGGCCCAAACTGAATGGGATTGAAGGTTTGCGCCATTTGCTGACTGCTGTTTGTTGAGGTGCCAGTAACCGGTAACGGTGCATCCCGCGTCAATGATTTCGATGTAACAGTGGAGGCCATTTCTGCCGGTGTGATAGGTTGCTCAAAGAACGAATCAGAGTCGAAGAACGGATTCAGTGAGTAGTCGGGGGCTGGATCAAAGACTTGACTGAGGTATGGATTGTCAAAGTAGTTCGAGTATGGCATGTTGTTTCTTCGTGGAGATTGATCCACATTCCCTCGTGTATTGTTGGGAAAGTTCATCAAGAACTGGTCGAACAAAGTCGGATTGTGTGATGTAGCGGTAGTTTCGAAATTCGATGGAGGTTGTATTGGTTGTTGGTAGAAAGACGCTCGATGAGCTGTGACAAAGTATGCCACGCTCGAAATGACGAAGGCTTTAATTTGATATAAATGCGGGAATATAACGGTATCGACGATTCGAGAAGTGTACAGCATAGGAAGTAGGTAATAGCATCTTGTGATTTGCGCAATGCACCACTTAGACCAGACAGCTCCCGGTGTAGCGGTTCAGTCAGGTAGATGCTTCCAGTAGCTGTACGGTAAACCCAAAATCGCAACCGGGACGTGGATCCATGCTTGTCTGCAAGGTTTACTATTGGAACGGCAAAGCTGGCCCTTCGCTTCCGGATACTTACTCAGTCATAACTCGAAATTTTACAGTAGATGCGTATGTCGAACGATTTGCGCTTCACCGGTACGGTCCGGTAGGGACAGCATTTCGGGAATTGCCGTAATCCTCAGCTCCATCGTGCCGAAATTCGGGTGTTGTAACACAACCGAGATACTGATGTCACTTTCTGTTTCAAGCCGTGTTGGACTGCAAAGGGTATAGCATATAGGCAGACCTGACTCACTTTGGGAGCACTGATCCTATTAGGAGTCCAATTCCCACAAAGAGCTTGTTCTCCTTGTCAACGTTGCCAACGGTTGTGGACCTTGTGCTTCATCGCAGAATCGTTCAAAATTCTTCCCGCTAGTCTCACAATCCTAGAGAAATTTCCGGCTCTGGTAGGGAAAGAATAATCGAATTGGTGTGTCCAAAGTCCTCCTGCCTCCAGACATGGCGGTGTCGCGCGGGACCAGCTCGTGATCAGCTCGTGATAGTGGCGTGACCCTGGCCCAACAGGGCCTGTGGGGGCAGTCTTCTGAGCATCAAAGAAAAACCACTCGAGCTCTTGACCATCGCAATTTAAATTCCCTCTCCCTGTAGCTCTGCCATTCCCCGGGTCCGGTGCATAAGTGGTGTTTTATCATGGTGATGGTCGGAAGCTTGGAGGACATGGAGAACCTTGGGAAAGAATGATGACACCTCGGCCGTATGGGGAAGCAGCTCGTGGTGCATGGGAACTTTCGGTGACGACAACCTAGCCCCTCCATCAGTGCTGCGTTCACTCTCTTCTCCACAGATGGGAAGTTGGAATTGGCGTGTTTCCTGTGTTGGTCGACGGTATCGAAGCTTTGTTAAGGTACCCGTAAGATGTCGAGACCCCGCCATCCCTCATCAATGCTGGCGCCCGATCTTCGCTGCAAGCTTCACGACCGACATGTCAACAACATCCACCTCAGTAACGCCTGCTCGTGTAAAGACTCGATTCCTCATCATCTCCGACACCCACTCTGCACTCCCGTCCCCAAATGTCGCGAACAACAATGTATCGTTCCGGCCCCCACTTCCAAAAGCCGATGTACTGCTCCATTGTGGAGACCTGACAATGATCGGTCACTTGGACGAATACGAGAAGACACTCAACATGCTCGAGAATATCAATGCGGATTTAAAACTCGTTATAGCTGGCAACCATGATATCACCCTTGACGAGGAGTATTACGTTCGAAAAGGCTTGTCTATGCATAGAAATGCATACGATAGGGACCTGCCCTCCAAAGCGAGAAACATGTGGAAGGGTGAACGAGCTAAGAGAGCTGGTGTGACTTACCTGGAAGAAGGAACGCACCAATTTACACTGCAGAATGGAGCGAATCTGCGGGTATGCACTTCTACCATGGCCCAAAACTCCTCGCATAGCTAATATGCCCAAGGTATACGCATCTCCCTACCAGCCAGAGTTTTGCGACTGGGCGTTTCCCTACTTCCGCAATCAAGACCGCTTCAACCCTCCCCACAAATGTACACCGTATACCGTACCTATTGCTGAGGAGCCTGTCCCAGACTTCCCCAACATTGACATTATGATGACTCACGGACCACCCATGGGCGTCTTAGACGCGACTGTTAGGGGTCAACACGCCGGTTGCGAACACCTACTTCGGGCCGCTCGACGCTGCAGGCCAAGACTATACTGTTTTGGACACATACACGAAGGGTGGGGTGCGCAGAAGGTGCAATGGAATGATAGCGACGAGCTAGACATCAAAGTCGAGGAGCATATCGAACATGTGGATACCATAATCGTGAACGAACAGAAGGCCAAAGAAGATAGGGCAGCCGTTGTGGATATCAGTCAGGGCAGCGACACTGCGGTTGAGTTCGGAAAACAGACTTTGATGGTCAACGCCAGCATTATGACCGTTGCGTACAAGCCCTGGAATGCACCGTGGCTTGTTGATCTGGACCTCGTCGCGGCCCAGTAATAACAGCCGTTTGTTTTTGCGTACGAAGATTTACGTACATATATACAAAGAGCTCTAGTGTTCATGGGTAATCGAGATTGCATGAGAGGCTTAAACAGATAAACCTTTGAGATAAACTTCACGCTTATGCATGTAACAAGCGCTATATCGGATCTCAATATGCCTCTTTGATTTTAGGATGATCTATCCAAGAATGCTCTACTGCCCCATCAGGAACAACTCCTGTATTCCCGTAGTCAGGCACCTAATTGCACTGTCCCCACTTGCTCTGGCACCAGTTGGCAGCGCCACAGAAGTCAGCCCCCGTACCACAGAAGTTAGATCCCGAGCAGCAAAGACCGGAAGCGCACTTCTTGTTGACAATAGGACCGCAGTCTTCTCCAGCTTGCGCGGTTCCCTTGGGGGCAGTAGGCTCAGCAGGCGCCTTCATGTTGTTGCACTTTCCGTATCCAGCCTGGCAACCGTCGCCGCAGTACAGGTTCTGGTCCTGAATATCGTTCTTGGGGCCGCAGTGACCAGCCGAGGAGCAGCAGCGGTAGAAGTAGCCGTTTGCGCCGGCACCGGGGCAGGTTACACCGCCCTGGGCATGACCGCAAACATCGATCTCAGGGACAGCGTTGGGAAAGCCGGTTGCGGGGGAGGTGTTGGGCTTTGTCGCGCTGGTCTTCATGGTCGTTGAGGTGGGCTTGCATGATGAAGAGACGCCGGAGAAGGAGTGCAAGCAAGTAGCCGCATCGCAGTGGTCGACCGTAGTTCCGCACCAGCCGTACTGAGAGCCTTTGGAAACAAATTGTTAATATAGATGTTCATGAAGGGATTAATACGTAGTGGAACTTACAGCACTCAGTGGCAGCGCATTTTGCGTTTCCGTTTTGCGGTCCGCAGTTACCAGCAAAGGCACCAGAGACCAGGGAAAGGATGGCGAGAGTGGCGAAACGCATTATAACTATTACTAACTAATTGAATTATACTCGAAAGGAAACGAGTGACTGTGGAAAAAAGAGAGTAGTTGATAGACGAGATAGGGAGAGAGATATCCGGTGCTCAAATCAGGAATCGGTTCTACGGCAGCTGAGCTCTTTAACCATCGCGCCCCTCTCGTATTCACGCTCGGCCATCCGCCACACCCTCTCTACCCGGTAGACATGTCATCATGCGGAGCTCGTATGCTTGCGCTGCGACTGCAGCTGGAGGGCGAGCCCCCTTAGGGGGCGGCGCTATACGTGCGCTAATACCGAAGCGCATACCAAGATGGTGATGCCTGGACGCACGGATTAGGGACTTCTGAGAATGGCATCACGTTTTCGGAAATTTACCAGCTGTTTATTTCGGCCAGACTAGACCGGAAGGGCGCAAACGTCCACTGGGCAAAAATACGACCGCCGTGACTTTGGGGTTGCGCTGCTGGGACAGGACAGGAACTGTATAGTTTAGTGCATTCTGCCTGTCCTTGCCAAGGTGGCCCTGGAGACGCTTTCTTCGCACTGTCTAAAGTATGTATGTCGACTTGGTGCTTTCTTTGCAAAAAGCAAAAATCTACGTAGCGGAGATGGATGGAAGATCAGGGATGGAGTGAGGAGCCATACGAGACCAAGCATTTCCGTCATCACTTAGCGCCTGACTAGCGACGCGGATCAGGAAGCTACCCCTGAAGGTCCCTCCTGACATGTGCTCGAAGTATTTCTGTACTTTGTCAATACGATGCTCAGCGCTTAGAATAGACTACACTTGGCGTTCGATGACACCAATCTGCTCTCAGCACTTCGACTTCTTCAAAGTGCCTATACGTTCGTATATGCTGAAGAATGATTATTTTGTACGGAGTACAAAATTCCAGAGGTAAAAAGTGGAGAGAATCCTACTAAGACCAAGCAGGACTTTACCCCACCTTCCTACGACTCTCTTGCGAGAGCAAAAAAATGTTTTTTCCGACACCGGGAATCTGCGCGTTGTTAGAATTGGAAATCGAAGTCGGGTATTATTATGTGTTGCTTACCGAACCCGGGCCTTGCCGGCACTGTACAGTGAAACTGACTCTCTGATGAGAGCGGCAAATCCTAGCCACTAGACCATATCGGATGACTGCACCATGCTGGAACTGATGGAAAATTTGATAATTAACCATAATATATCGACGTCGAAAAAGCCATGCCGATTGGAACTGCGCAAAGACTCAGGCTCGTAGTATGAGAAGATGTGGGGCGGTTCCACGAGGTGAAAATTTGCGAAGAACAACGGATCCGAGGAACCAACCCAGATGGGACGTTAGTCAAGAACGAGAGCATTATACACAAGAGACTAGTTGATGCCAGTATTTACGATGTGCTTCGGCTTGTCAATATGCAAGTGGGATGGATCTACTGAGCAAAGCCCCAAACTAGGTCGTCTCCAAAGCAAATATTGAGCAGCTCTAGTTCTAGGTAAAAGGAATCTTGTGCCCGCAACATGTGTTATGTGTGAATCCCTCCAACTGTATGTACCTTGGGAGCAAACAAGTACCAAGTGCTTCCTATCACGTTGTACCTTGCTACCTTGGTTGGGTTGCATCACCGCGTTTCTTATACCATGCAAACCAAGCAACAGCCAAGGTAACAAACACCACGAAGGCTGTTGTCAGCTCGGTTGAGGCGATGGAGATATGGTTGGTGAGTCAAAGGCTTGTGTCCGGCTTGACGTCGCCGAGAGGAGGTATCTGCTGGTTGAGATAAGACTCAAGGTGGTCGATCTCTTCAGGGTCGGCGCTGTGAACGAGGTCCCTAGGTCTGTTAACACTAGGCCTCATGTCAAACTAGAGATGACAGACTTGTAGGTCCTGAAGTCGACCTTGTATCCGTGCTTCTCCAACTCCTCTGCACTCAGCTTTCCCCATTTGTGTGCAACTACCTGATCAGCATCACCGTGCCCCATAAAGATGGGTGTCTGCTGATTTGGGTTGTCCGTTGGGATCAAGTCCTTGAGCTTATTCCGTAGCAGCAAGTAGCAACTCAGACCGAAGATGCCTCCTAGCTGATTCTTGCATGTGATACCAGAGAGGATCGACATGGCTCCACCTTGCGAGAAGCCTCCAACGACTATGCGATTTGCGGGTATGCCCTTGGCAACTTCTTGGTCGATGAGAGAGTGGAAGTATTTCTGAGAGTCGAGGATGCCTTTCTCATCTTCTGCCCGGTCGTCTAGGTTGTTGAGTGACTTGATATCATACCAGCCTGGCATGCTCATGCCCATGTTCTGTGTCATGTATGTATCAGTGTCCATGCATATCGTCCGCTGTATTGTAGCGCCTGAGGGTCGATGGCGGTGGACGAACCAGGGTGATTGGGATGCTTGGCGCGTTAGGGAAGATGAACGAGACCTCCTCGAACTTGCTTCGCCGCCGCCAATTCTCTGCAAGAAAGATCCTGTTCATTGTCAGCGGTCATGCTCTGGCGCAATCCATGGCGCCCTACCAGCCAGCGCCGCTATCTCCGAGCCCATGTGCCACAATGACAGTGGCAGTGTGCCGCTTTAGCGCAGGAACAACGAGTGGAGCTTTGTGAGCCATGGCTGTTGTCTGTTGTCTGTTGTCTGTTGTCTGTTGGCTATCCACAATCTCGAGTAGTGTACCGAGTACTGCGTAGGGCAGAGTAGCGGTAGAGACGAACGTGGGGTAATACATAGATGCTTGGATGCCTAGATGCCCCTCGACAAGTGGGACTCGGCGCGTCTTCGCCTATTCTTCGCCTATGCACACGCACTAAGGCAGGAACCAGGGCCCAAGCTCCAATCCCCGTCATCGACGTCATGACCTGCCCTAATCCTTCCATCCCAATTGACATGAGCTGATACTCTCACCCCGCAATGTTCATGTCTCTCACACTGCAAACACTTTGTACACGTCACACACTTCGCGCACTTCACACACTTCAAACACTTTGTACACGTCACACATTTCGCGCACTTCACACACTTCGCGCACTTCACACACTTCGCGCACTTCACACACTTTACACCCTTTATTTCCTTCACACTTTTCACACCCTTAACACCCTTCAATTCCTTCGCCCTCTGCGCTGCTCAAAAGACATGGTGTAATCATTTGTCTTTGATACCTCTGCCACCATTACGTTCAAACTTCCATTCAGGCTACTATTACGGCAGCAACTAATAGCCCCTTTAGCTGTCTGCAAACCTCAGCGCTGCTATCTTCACCCTGTGGTCATGGCGCGAGTCACGAGAAGCTCTGCCACCAGAGCTGAGGCTCTACACACTGAAACCAAGCACGAGCCAGTGCAGCTTCCAAGTCCACTGCCTACCCCAGACCAAGCCATTTCGCGAAAGAGGAAAGCAGCAAAAGTCGAAGATCCATCCGGAGCTGTGACTAGCACGCCTAAAAGGACAAAACGTGTGAAGAAATCATCAGCAAAACAAGAAGACATCAATGAGCTACCGCACAACCTTGGTGCCATTCCTGACCTACCTCCTCAAACAGATGGGGGAAAAAGCAAAGCTCGGGTGAACAAGTCCACGAATCCAACAACGTCTGCACAGGCGAAGGAAAAAGTTGACCATATTGTTGCCAAAGCCACCAAAACCACCGACGAGTCACCCAAAAAGAAGACAAAGGCTAAGAGTGGTAGTTATGGCCTTACTCCTGGCCTTACACCGTACCCAAACTATGCGCATCCAACAGCCGAAGAGTGTGAGGAGGTAACGAGGCTCCTTTCAGAAGTGCACGGCAAGGTCGAAGCACCCAAAACAGTACCTGCTCCATCACTCGAAGTTTCTGGATGTGGTGAAGTGCCATCTGTCCTTGACGCCCTTATTCGAACACGCCTTTCAGCAGCAACAACCGGTACGAATTCTTCACGTGCCTTTGCTGGCCTTGTCGCTAGGTTTGGTATCCTCAAAGAAGGTGTCGGAAAGGGTAGCGTGGACTGGAACAGCGTGCGTCAAGCAGAGCAGAAAGAGATATTCGAAGCAATCAAGAGCGGTGGGTTAGCAGACGTCAAGAGTAAGGATATTAAGAAGATTTTACAGATGGTATGGGAAGAGAATCAAGCACGTCGCAAGCAACTCTCGTCCTCGTCAGATGAAGCCCCTGGTTCAGCCAACGAGGCAGAGGGCGAGAAGCATGCAGAAGTCGAGAAGGCGGAACAAAACATTATATCGCTGGATCATCTGCATTTACTGTCGAACGATGACGCCTTCAATGCACTAACAAAATACCCTGGCATTGGTCCAAAGACCGCATCCTGCGTGCTTCTCTTTTGCCTTCAAAGGCCTTCATTCGCTGTCGATACACATGTATTTCGTCTCTGCAAGTGGTTGGGTTGGGTACCTCCACCAGGAGATCCTACAGGCCTTGCACCAGGCTCGAAAGGTACATTCGCCGGGCCCACACGCAACTCAGCCTATGCGCACTGCGAAGTCAGGGTCCCAGACCACTTGAAGTATCCACTGCATCAACTGCTGATTAGGCATGGGAAGACATGTCCAAGGTGTCGAGCGATCACTGGCGAGAGCAGTGAGGGGTGGGATGATGGCTGCCCAATTGATCATCTTGTTCAGAGGACGGGGGGACGAAAAGATGCTGGGAAAAGCCCGGTCAAAGGAGGAGGCGCGAAGAAGGCGAAGGGAAAGAAGAAGGTTGTTGATGACTATGAGAGTGACGCAGGAAGTAGTGACTTGAGCGACACCGAAAGTAGCGTGCCAAGTGATACAGTCAGTGACAACGAGGTGGAACAGTCGGAGGAAGAGTAGTTGGCTTTCCACTTGAGCATTATGTGAACAAATGTATCTTCCGAGAGCATATGTTTACGAGCTATATACAAATATTTACAATATCTCGGCCCTTGCGATCAGCGTGCCGCTCACATGTAGCGTGTTCACCTATCTCCCCTGCGATCGGCCCCGTTCACACCGCCTACGGTATGTGACTGAATCAGTTGAACTGAGAGAAGAATGTCCAAACATCGCCTGGTGTAAAGCTCGGGTTCCCGGGAGTGGCAACGTGGTCTCCATCAAAAGCAGTCCACTGCGTAGGGACCTTGCAGCCATCATACATAGTCTTAATGTGCTGTCCGCTGCCTGGGGCAGGCTCGGGCGCGTTCTTAGGCTGGCATCCGTTGTTTTTGACAAAGCGGTCTCGGATCTGTTTACCGGCGGAGATGTTCAACACACTGTCCTTGACACCGTGCTGGCCATAAAATGCAATAGGGTCGTTTCCTCCATTGCAACCGGAGAGTTGGGCCCCAGACAAGACAGCAATTCCGCGATAGTCTTTGGCACTGGAGCAGGCCAGGCTGTAAGTCATGGCTGCGCCGTAGGAGAAGCCGACCGAGAAACGGAGATTCTCGTTCACACAAAGGTCGTCCTCCACTTGCTTCCTGATGGTGTTCAAGAACGTGATGTCCTCGCCGTTTTGGTTCGCCCATCCTCTGTTGAGACCATCCGGGGCCACGAAAATGGTGCTCTCTTTTGCAAGAGCTGCCAGACCGTAGTAAGGTGCTGAGCCTCCGGTAACGGCGTTCATATCGCCATTGAGCCAATGGAGACCAAAGATGAAACGGTATTGGCGGCTCTTATCGTAGTTCTGAGGAATACGAAGTGTCCAACGGCGTTGCTTGCCGTTTATAGTTGTGGTTTGGACGCCGTTGGTCAACTTAGGCGTCTTGCCACAACCAGCAGAGGCAGCTGAGACATTTTCGAGTAGAGCTAAGATGAGAAGAGCACCAAGTGCGAAGAAGGAGGCTGATCGAAACATTTTGCTGGAGTGAGGTAGGTAATCTTCTTTGCGATTTCTGTGCCCAGGAGTCGTTGGACCTCAGGCACATTTAAGTACGTTTTCTATCACCCTATTCTGCTTGATCTAATTTCGACCTTCACGCTCTGAACCAGACGGACTGCCGCGGTATCCCAGAAACCCCCTGTAAAATGCATGAAACAACAACACTCCCAACCATCGCCTTTGAGGAAGTTATCATCGCAACGGCAGTTGTCCAACGCCTCAGTAGAGTAACCCTAATACTTTGATATGACCTCTATAAAAGGGTTTCTTGCAACTTGACTCAAGCGTCCAATTGGAATTTTGCGCTGTCAATCGACGACAGAATTACATCCAATCGAGCAAGGTTGCGACTCATCGTCTCGCAAGGTTAGCAATCCCACGAGTCTGTCACGTACATGAACCAAGACTATTATATAACCCACCAGGAGAATTTTTCCAGGAACTTGACTCAAAACGACTAATTGAATGGGTCGTGACACCAACTCTTCTGCAAGGACAGTGTTTCTACGAGGGCTTCACGTACCGCATGATCGCCCGGCACGTAGTGGACGTTGTCAACGGACATCTTGGCATTCCACACTTTTGAAACATGGCTCATTTGATTTGCTCAAGGCATAACGCCTCTGCTTCACTCCACTGTAGTACGTACAGTGCTCCATCAATTTCGCACGCTGTCAAATTTTCGCAGCGCCTGCTTCTGGGAGGAAAAAACCCCGAATCTCTAACCTAGGTTGCTGTGCTACGTTAATGTTATGTTGCAGGGCTCGGGAACCTGGGGTGTGTGCCACAAGTGACTAGCTTTCCCCATGGGGGAGTAGCATAAGTAGCGCCATGAGGGATGGCAGACAACACTCGACAGTTTAGGGCCAACAGCCGGGGAGAGCTAAATTTACCTTGTGCCATCCTGGGCGGCGCTGATCAATGCCTGTTTCAGGATCGAGTAATTGGCCTGGCCCACTATCAGGCTGATTATTCCATGTTGGCAATCGTATTTCGGCCGGCCAATGACAAGGAAGCTCAAATAAAGATCTCGGTATTATCTTCTTGTTGGAACGCTATATTACGATTACCAACATAGAGTATGTTCATGTGCGTTTTCGCCATCACGCGCGATGCTGAAACAAGGCTGGATGGCAGTATTCACACGCGGAAAATATCCCTCCACATCCCGTGTCTATACACAATTTATTCGTGTGAGAAAACATATAAAGACCGGTGGCTGTTCAACCAGATACACCTTTTGCCATTGATGGTGATATAATTCGCCGCTTCCCCGCCATTGCCAACCTGCTGCACAGGATGCATGATGTGCTCCACCCTACCCCGCTCTACTAACTGTTTGCATATACGGCTAGAAAACAAGGAATTTGACGACACGAGAAAGCAACAACTTTTTGAAACAAGTCATTACGCTCCTTTCTTCGGTCAACTATCTGTTCACAGAGATGTATAAAAAGTCGTGTTATCTCCAGTAGTCCGTGCAGTACCTATGAAATTCCGTTATGCTGCCACTATTATCCTGTCTTCTCATACCCGTCATAAAGCCCCGATCCGTTGTGAGCGGACGCTCAACTTTCAATAATCCCAGAGTCTCGTTATAGCAATTTCACTAGATTGGGATTCTGACGCTGTCTTATTGCGTTAGGGTTACCTTCTATTATGTCACTAATTTACTAAGTAAGATCGTTGTCGAATGTTAATCTACTTGAGAATATCCGGGGTGGAGCCAAAAGAACACGGACCTGCTTACTACGCAAGGTCTTCGACACAGAAAGGAGTTTCCCCTCATGAAATATCGTCATTGTCGTAATATCAGCACTTTCGCTTACTTGTATGTGCAGAAAAACGTCTAGATCCACCGGCAGAAATGTCCCATAGGGAACCGGTTGAGCTGCAACCTAGTGCATGACCTCCGCCGGATACCGGGTATATTATGAAAACTAGCGGTGGTTTTCTAACAACTTGGATCTAAGCTTTTGGGTAAGGCTTGTTGGTTGCTGATCGTGGCGTTCACGGCGGCGCTCACAGCGACGGTAGTGTGAAAAGTATTTAGTCTCGTGCCCGAATGGAGTGTTTTTGAATCAGGATTATACAGGCAAACCTACAGTCAGATTCAATTGACAATTGCCAACGATGATGCTCCGCATAGCTATCCTAGCAGCAACAGCGGCGGTCGGTGTGATCGGGTCTCCCCTGTCGTACAGTGCCAAGCCCAAACCCTGGGGCTTCTTCACTAATAACACCATCTATCAAACCACTGGTAGTGAATCCATAACATATCCCCGCTATACGGAACTGCAAGACGGCACTATCCTAGCTACTGCCTCTCTCAGTGGCCATTCGCCCGGTTACTTGCCCATCTTCGAGTCAAAGGACGGCGGTGCTACCTGGAAGCATGTCTCGGATCTGCACGACACTGTCAACGGCTGGGGTCTGAGTATACAGCCTGCACTCACAGAGTTGACAGAGCCCATGGCCGGCTATGCTGCTGGCACTATAATGGGTACTGGAAATAGCTGGGGCCCCAATGCGACCAGAATTGACCTCTACGCGAGTAGAGATCGAGCGCGGTCCTGGGAATTCGTTAGCCACATCGCTATGGGTGGCAAGGCAAACACCACGAACGGGGCAACACCAATCTGGGAACCCTACCTACTGTAAGGGCCTGTTCTCATCGTCCCTACTTGTTGGTGACTAACACATGGTTCCAGGCAGTACAAGGGCCAGCTAGTAGCCTACTACTCAGACCAACGCGATCCGCTCCATGGCCAGAAACTCGCCCATCAAACCTCAAAGGATCTGAAGCATTGGGGCCCCGTCGTCAACGACGTAGCCTATGACGAATACCTTGCCCGCCCAGGCATGACCGTTGTCGCCTACATCCCACCGATGAAGAAGTGGATCCTCGTACACGAATTCCCCGTCGGCAACTCCTCCTCGTACGGCTCCAACTACCCCGTCTACTATGTCATGGCCGATTCGCCTCTAGAATTTGGCAAAAACAAAGGCCGTCCAATTGTCATTAATAACAGCAGCGTACCTAATGCCAGTCCGTATGTAGTCTGGAGCCCGATTGGTGGGCCCAACGGTACCATTGTGGTCTCGGACGCAGATCGCAGGCAGGTGTATACGAACTCGCATGGCGGCGCGCTGGATAAGTGGGAAGAGCACATTACACCCGCCGGTGCGGTGTATTCGCGTGCGATCCAGATTTTCAGGAACAGACCCGATCATCTGATGATTTATGGGGGAGAGACGTATGATGATCGTGGTAAGATGCTACACGTTCCGTTTTCCGCAACGGTAGTTAGACTGCAGGATGTTTTGAAGGCTCCTGCCGAGTATGTGTAGTAGTTGAGGGAAAGTGGGAACGTCTGGAATCAGCCTGCAGTAGCACTGCCTAGGTACCGTAGTAACCCTGGGCAAAATACGATTCCAAGGTTTTGTTCCAACCTCCAACCATATACCTATGAAGCAGAAAGTGAAGCAGTGCAAAACACAGTGTCTACAGACGATGCAGTGTCGTAGAGATGAGCAAATGGAGATGAGCAAATGTGCTCAGATGGTAAGGACCGAAAGAGGAAGGAGATGCTGCTGGTTACCGTTATGTCGGCACGTGATATGGCGCCCACGCTACCTGGCCTTCCCCACCAAACGCGATTGTCAACACTAACCCGACGCGTTCCAGCTCGACCACAACAACGTCATGGTAACTATCAACTCACGTCTATAATCTGCACGCGCGCGCTGATTCAGTCCAGGCGCCTAAGCGACTCAGTGATGAAAAGGCGAAAAAACGACGAGGCAGGCCTCCCGGGAGCCGCAACTCCAAAGGCGTTTCCAAACCTGCAGCGAAGAAGGCCAAGCTTAGAAGGAAGGAAATACAGGAAGAAGCTGAGGATGAACTTTCCTTGGCAGAAGCGGCTCCTTTGCAAAGCTCGAGGCCTCGCAAGCCTAAAGTGTCTGCAATGGCCGAGCCTGAAGACAAAGCTAGGTCGCGGAAGCAGTACGTACAGTTGGAGGTGCGGACGAAGAGAATACCACAGGAGCAGATATATGCATGGCCACAAGCGTCGGCGCAAGTCTTGGAGCAGATGACGGCTGTGATACGCAATGCGAAGAAGGACATTGCCGAGACACAGCGGGACGAGCGCAGGGTCATGGCCGCACATGACGCGCTCAACCCACTTGTGCGGCGTCTGACGCGCCAGTTGGCAGTATCGCGGATACCTCCACAGGCTAAAGATATCCATTTCAACATCGACAAGCTGACGGAACGCAATGCCCAAGTGTCGCGGCAAGTCACAACAGCGCGGCACGCAAAGCAGCTGCTTGGCGAACAGGTCAATGTTGCTCAGCACTTGCTCAAGAAGGACGAGGAAAATCTAGAGGAGCTGAAGAGGAACGCGAAGAAGTGGAGGAGTGAGTGGAAACACCAGAAGAAGCATGGCCGCGTATGTATCAGTCTATTTCCGTCGGGCTGAAGGCACCGCTAACCTGCTACAGCTCCACCCGCTACTCGACGACGACGACGAAGGCACGTTGGACGGTAATGGTCCTGACGATATTAGCTTGAAGCCATCAGAGCCAGTAGACGCTTCCCGCCTCGGCGTGCCCGATGCCCACGTTGCGCCTGTGCTGGAGCAATTACGGCGCAGCCTCTCGAATATGCAGGGTAATCATGCGCAGGTCGAGCGTTTGGATGTTGCAATGGGAGATGCGCGGGCAGCGCTGGACGATGTGCTGTTTCAGCACGCCAGCGCAGCGCAGTACGCCGGCTTTTGAACTATCGATATGCGGGCTGAGAGGGCGGGGAGGGTTTTATCTCCTATTGCCATGCCATGATGCCTAGTTTTAGAAATGAGCATCCGACAGAATGGTCATCGGAACGTGTGCACTGTGCATGCAGAAGGTTTGGCGGCCGACTACCTTGCTCGCACGTACATAGATAGTCGTAGTGTAGCATGACTAGACGGGGATTGGCTCCCACGCTCCACAGTCGTCTCGGCACAGCGGAGCCACCTGCAGCTCCCGACTTTTGCTATGCAAAAACCCGGGCCAACTACAACGTGTCAAGCATCCGAGTCAGTGTAGATGCAGTTAGCAATGTTCTTCGTGGGCTCCATGGAAGGCTGCGTGGCTGTCACCAGATGGCTAAAAGGGTCTAAAAGGGTTGGCAGTTGGCGTCTGCCGTCGTGGAATCTCTCCGACATGTTCCAGCGCTCGGTTCGGCAAAGCTCGCAACCCGCCCGACCGCAGACATTCACTCGACCCGCGTGCCGCAAAAGCCACATGTCCGCCACTCGTTGACCTCGACCCCAAACTCTGCTGTGCCACCATCCAACAACGTGCTTTCTGGCCCTTTGCTCATTCTTTCCGCTCCGCCGTGTGGCCAAATCTCTGCCGTGGTACATGCACTGCTGCGCAACTCTAAGAAAAGCACCCGGCCCTGAGACCCGCCTACCGATCATCCTGAATGCCGCAAGCCGCCAAACGATCAAATGGAGCTTCACCACTCACCATGACGGACCATAGCGATCCGGATGAGTCCAATGCCGCCCACGAACCCAGTGCTTCCAAGCATAGCTCCCCTTCAAAAACAAAGTCCACTGCAACCAGCTCCGAAGCGCCGGCAAGGACTTCGAAAAAGCGTAGAAAAGTCAATCATGGTAAGCCTCGAATGCTGTGTACCCGCTAATGTCCCTACGGCTGTGCTAACTCTGGCTTTCCAATGTAGCATGCATCTACTGCAGACGTTCGGTGAGTCGCGCTTGTCTCCCCAGCACTCGATACATGACTCTTTGTGCCAGCCAGCACACCTTCTATTGCTTGCTAACTCGACGCCAATCAGCACATGACCTGTGACCTTGTAAGTGCAATCAGCACCGTCTTCACTAATTGCAAGCTGATTGTATTGGCGCTAACGTAGGAGCGACCATGCACACGCTGTGTCAAGCGAAACATTGGGCACCTGTGTCACGACGAGCCACGTGAGGGTGTGAAGAAATCCAAATCGGAACCAGAGAACAGTGATAGACAAAGTCAGCCCCCTCAAATCGAACCAACGACGTCCGAAGTTGTTTCGACAGCGGCGCCCCAGCCGGCGAACGCTCCGGATGCAGGGCTACGCCTGGCGCCGCACCAACTTGCCCCTGATGAAGATGCCAGTACGACATCTGTTACCCAGCCAGGCCCCGTGTCCGCGCCACAGCTACCTGCTTTGACATCTGGTAGCCAGCCTTGTAAGTTACACCTCTTTTCAGCCCCGAGTCGTAGCCATCATTGACATGCCTGAAGTTGGGAACTATGATGACATGCTCTCCTCGTCCCAAAATAATTACCCGGACATGCACCAGTTTCATCCAGCATATATGTTCAATGCATCCGAAGTTAGCAATGAGTATAATCTTCTCAACGACTTTCTCAACAACAGCCTCATGGATGACGGTGCCTTCTACGGAAGCAATGACTTCCAGAGTCTCTTCTCCGACGCTGCTCTTATGAACCCAATGGGTGCTCTCAACAACAACTCTGCTTATACTTCCAACTCATTAAGACCGCCCCAGTTACTTCCGCCTCCTGCACAAAATCCTGTCGGTCATTCAACACAAAGATCGAGCGGGGTACCTATCGATAAGGCAAGGGAGAGATATCTTGTGACAGCGGCCGACCCAGCTGGGAACGATAGTCCCGAAGAGCGCATGAACAAGCTCCTGAAAGCCAAAGTAGACGCAGGACTCTTGAAACCTTTCAATTACGTCAAGGGATATGCGCGACTGAACCAATATATGGAGCAAAATTTACAGCAAACATCTCGTGTCCGAGTGCTGCGCCAGCTGGATCGCTTTCGCCCAAAGTTCCGAGAGCGAATGCAAAGTCTGACAGATGTTGATCTCGTGCGTATCGAAATGTGGTTTGATAAGAGCTTGATGGAGTATGATCGCGTGTTTGCGAGCATGGCTATACCTGCATGCTGCTGGCGGAGAACGGGTGAGATATACCGGGGCAACAAGGAGATGGCGCGGCTTATACACGTGCCCATGTCCAAGTTACGAGACGTAAGTCCGGTTCTGTGCATACCGAGCCAAGGAAAACTAACAGTCAAGGGTAATATTGCTCTGCATGAGATCATTGCCGAGCCTTCGCTAGTGTCATACTGGGAGAAGTTTGGTGCCATCGCGTTCGACCACACCCAGAAAGCAATCTTGACAAGCTGTTCTTTGAAGAACCCGGACCCGAACTCCAAAGATCCTGAGATACGGTGCTGCTTTTCCTTCACCGTCAAACGCGACGCATGGAACATGTGAGTAACAGCGAGCCGGGCGCATGACAAGATACTGACTGCTAGCAGACCGGCGCTGATTGTGGGCAACTTCCTTCCTATCACAGAGGCTACCTCTGGTCCGCTACCGGCTTCGTAATACCTCATCATTATTTCATATCCATTTGGGTGGGTTTTTACAATATATTTGCTAGTCACTAGGTGTAGTATGTTGCTCCATGCACCACACGTTTCTTGACAGATCTGGCTATAGTGGTGAGTACATAGGTGGGAAGGTAATTACCGGTGTGAAGATATCCCTAGGCCTGTGTTTACATGCTTCGTTGCTACGTGCGTCTGCAAAGAACGCCAACTGTTGTAATGTAATCTTGTATCTTGGTTGTACTCGCGCGCTGCTCCTTCCTTCCTTGCAGTTGTGTATATACGTGGCGCCATGTTGGAAAACAGCAGTTGCGATCTTAACACGTCCGACCTGCACTTGTCACACCATCACTTCCCCCGCATACACCGCAGCTCGCGTTTACGATGCCGCCTGCACAACAAGCAGCGAAAGCTGAGCGTGAGAAGAAGCTGAAGTCGGTTCTTAGTGAGTGCAGTGCGCGATTGCCCTTCACCATACTGACCACTCGTAGCTTTCGCCTCATCTCTCACCAAGCGAATCGAGAGTGGTCGTGATCCAGCGCTCCTAGATGATCTCCGAACTCATATCTGCAGACTACCTCTCCAAGCTTCCTCGGCCGTGAATGTGAAGCAAGATGAACTTGATAGACTCGGTACTGAGCTCTGGAACCAAGCTACCCGCTTGCATCACAACCAACCTTGTACCGATGACGAACCAAGAGCTGCAATGTCTTTTGAGAGCCATTGCATATCTCTCCTTCGTGCCTTCTCGTTCTTCCTCCTCGACACAGCTGGAGGTCAGGGTACGAAAGGACGCCAGCGTAAAAGTTGCGTCCGTCTCATCAAAGTCGCGCTCAAAACAGCAAGAAATTGCATCGAGGGCAATGAACTACAGATTTCGACAAAGGTGCTGGAGCGTGCTGCTGAGTATCAAGATGTTTTGAGCAAGGGAAATGAGGGCGAGCTTAAGGAGGAATCTGAGCTTGTAGAGGGCTTACGCGCTCGGTATTTCACTATGCGGATGACCCTGGTGAGTACGGAGACAAAAGTGTAGTTTTTAAGCCTGCACATCGAACTTATGCAGGTACAGGCATGGCGCCAAGATCGCCTGGACATGGCAGAGCACATGTTTTCAAAGTGCAAGCAGCTCATGACATCTCTTACCTCTGCGGCAGCTGAGGGTCTTGCCGATCTACTATACGAGATTGGCAAGGGCGCCCTGGCAAAGCGCAACTACGAGATTGCTTCTTTGTGGCTGGAGCGTGCATATGATGTGCTTGGGGAACAGGATCTAGAAATGCTTAGTCCCGAAGTCGGTGAACTAAGGCTTAGTACCATGCAGAGCATTGGTGAGTACGATATATTGCAGGAATGATCTTAATTGACAGTATCACCAGTGCAAGCATATATGAAGATGAAAACACCCGACACACAAGAGAAGGCATGGCATGTTTTAAAGCTGATGGAGACCGTGAGAGTTTTACATCCCATTGCATAATAAGACAACAATTGACCACTTTCAGGACTTTGGAGACAAGATGGTGGTTTCGCTACTAAAGGTAGAGCTACTGTCTGAAGCGCATACGATTGATACTTGCGAGTTCTACAATGGTGGGTTCTCCGCTCTCGCTCAGCGTCGGACTACTTACAAAACTAGTTCTTTTGCGGATGATACGTACTGTTGTGTTGAACGACACAAACTTCAAGACGTTAGCACTTTGATCATTCATACGCTCCCTCTGGCTAACGTCGTGCAGAATCATGCATTACATACACAAACTAAAGGATCATAGGTACGGGGGCAAACCGACGCATATATTATTCAACTAATCATCTGCAGTAGTACCACAGCCTGTAAGGCCCTAGATGATATGATCGACATGAGGCTTTTCAGAGAAGAAAATCAGGGCTGGATAGAAAAGGCTATCGTCACGCGCATTTGGATTAGCTCTGACCATAGTACATCTGACAATGCGCTCGAGCAACTTCAGGGTCTCTTCGATACCATCTTGCAAAACTCGAAAGGCCCGCTATCTGCTCCCGCCACGCACGCTGCGCAAACGGTAAGTCTACAGCCCCTATTGTCTCAGAAGATGTCTCTAAATTCAGTCTGCAGTTATTATGGAAAAGGGCAGAGGCTGCAGCCAGTCAGGAACATCACGATGTTGCTGAAGCATGGTGTCGGCTTTGCCTTCATCCACTACTCGACAAGGCTGGAGCACAGAACAAAGCCAAAATTGCAAGGTATCACTGGCCGTCCAGAAAATATCACACAGAACTGACACAGTGTAGAAAAATAATTCAATGTGCTTTCTCGCGCCAACTTTACGATGCGGCTCGAGATATGTATGCCCAGATGTCTGATAGTGGCAGAGATGAGCCAGTGACTCGATACCTGATGTATAAAGTTGGACTGCGAAGCAGAGACGAAGATTTCGGTACGCTTCTTACAGTTCACAGCCAGATGATGCTAATATATGTAGCTGCAGAATGTCTGGATCTTATCTGTCGGAGTTCTGCGAAGGACGCTACTCTGCTGTACGCCTGTGTGATGGAAGCTCAAAGTGCAGGGAGCAAGAAACAAGTCATTAGCGCCCTTGAAAAAGTTCTCGACAAGTATGAACATAGTGCGCCAGCAGGTATCCATCTGCCTGCACTATTACGGTAAGCCATTCCCGCATCATATCTCAACTTGCTGACGGACATGTAGATCGACCGCTCGGATGCTCCAGTCTGAACTAATCAAAGACGGCGATATTGACAAAGATATTCTGGGTCAGCTTTGTAACATCTTTGAAGGGGCATGCAAGCAATCCAAGGCATCTCGGATCCGGCCAAGCACCCCGACCAAGGAATTGTTTACACCCGTTGAGTTTGAGTGGTTCTCCAAGAACGCTTACAATCTGTCACTCAAGTACTGCGCGGAGATGCCACCCAATCTTCTCGTCAGACTACTCAGTTGCTGTACCGAGGTATGCCCAATTATACACCAATGACAAGCTATACTGACAATCTCTAGTTTCTCAAGCTGCTGAAGGAGAAGGATAAGTCCAGCCATGGAGATCTCTGCCTACGGCTTGTGTTTTGCGAGTTCCTCTCCGCGTGTACCTATATCACTTTGGCGCGTGCCGAAGATAACATTGAACAAAGTGTGAGTCATGCATATCTTAGGCATGGCTGCGGAGCTGATTGGAATAGACTCAATATTATCTTGAAGCCAGAAATCACTGTCAAGAGTTCCGACACGCTGCAGCAGAAGGAATAGACAAGCTCGGCGGGTCTGCTCAGGCTGACATCATTTCGAAGCACTTTCAGATTGTCAAACTAGAACTTGAGGCTGTACTCAAGCTCCAGAAATGGGACGAACTTGACGAGCTCTTCGATCAGTGTTGGAAGTATAAGAGCCCAGATCACTATGAGACGTTGGCAGATCTCGTACTGATCATACACGACTGTATGGTGAAAGCAGAGCTGGACATTAAGTACAAAAAAAGTAACGACCCATAGCATGTGTTTGTTGACAAAATACTAACGAGATTCATAGAGACGCTTTCGGTTCTCCAAAAGATAATTAACTTGACCAGCCGACAACCCGGTAGTGACATGACAAAGCTTTCTCGTTGGCTCCGTTGCCTCTTCAACCTCTCGCTCCAGTACGACCATGGCTTTAGTCTTAAATGCATCGATCAAGTCATACATCTTGCAGAAACTAGGCAAGGAGTAAGTTTTGCGCTCCCTTGGTATCATAGCGTATTCTTAAGCCCGTCTAGACTTTTCACCTCATCACCATCATGTCCAGACTGGAAACACCGCCGCCGTCCTCTGACTTTCCGACAGGTGAAGACAATGTAAGCCCGGCTGACGGTGACACCAAGGAGCTTGAAAGCTACCCGAAGACGGAGCTCGAGTGGCTAGCGGCTACCGTCTTCAATCGCGCCATAGATTTCTACTTGCAGGAAGTCGATGAGTCAGCAAAGCAGTGGGCGGAAAAGGCCTTCATACTTGCACAGTGGATTGACGATGGCGGTGCGACAAGAAATCTCTTAATGGGAAGGTTTTCGAAGCTTAAATTCAGCGAAGATTGAGAAGAGCCGGTGGTTTCATGCCGAATTCTATGCTTGACCTGGACGGCGCATGGCTTGTTGTGTGGCTTCGCAGCGTCTACCGGTCTGTCCTACAGTGGCACCGGCAATCATGAGCGCATACGTAAGTCTCCAAGTAGTGGTCCACAGATTACGCCACGGAAAGTGGGGGTAATTTGCCGACATGTACACGCAATCCATGCGTATTAACTGCGCTAATGTTCACAAACTGGCTGTAGTACATGTATACGTACACTGTGTACATGGTATCGTAGCAAAGGGTTACAGGTCGGTGGTTTCGTTTGTTGGAGGATCATGTAGCAGAATGCGTTATATTGAGAGCAGGAGTCGGCGCTAAGATTAGACGGCGCCATGTTTGACAAGCGCTGATGGGTTTGACATCTACAATACTGTGCACGCGACACAAGCCCGTTCCTAGACGTACCAGCATGATTATGGCCCCTGTCACCCCGGGGTTAACGCCCGCAACAAGGCTCCCTCAGCCCAGGCGTCGTCACGTCGCTATCACCCACTGGCCTGGATCTCGGTGGCCGCTCCCCCCGTTGGTAACTATCGGTCTCAGACAATGGCCGCGGCGCTGATCTGCTTGCTTGAGCGTGTCGCTTCATGTCGTTAATACTAATACACTCATTTTGCCTTCACCCCGTCTCGAACCCGATTCTACCCAGCCTGGAACACGATGAGATTTGTCTCACGGCTTCACGCATGCGCCGCGCTTGTGATCCTCACCATCTTGTACTTTACATGGCTTCCTTCACTCAACCTTGGAGATACCGTGCACACCTGGAGTGGCAATGCCCATCGGATTGTAGTATTTGGTAACGATTGGTCCGACACTGGAAGCTACCGGATCGCGCCGCCTGGCTTATCTGCGATTGCTGCTCGCGACGCTGACCAGGGTGACTTGTGGGTAGAAACACTATGCAAAGAGGCAAGTGACCACCATGTACTAAGATGAACACGTTCTGACTCACCACAGCTCGAATGTGATACAATTGATAACTTTGCACATTCAGTACCCAGAGCGGTTGACCGAGTGCAGACCGGCGCTTTGGTCGATGCGGGTGTCCATACGGAAGTGAAAGGCGCGAAAAGCAATGACAGCGCAGTGATTCCGTTTGACTTCAAGACACAAGTAGAACAGTTCATTGAATACAACAAAGCAAGGCGAATCATACCGCAACGCTTCCGTCTCCCGGATGAGTGGACATTCTTTACTGTCTTCTTCGGCCTTTGGGATCTTTTGGAATACTCAACGGTGGAGAAACGCATCGGTATGGCCGCGATTGAGAAGAGCATTGATGCGCTCTTCCGCGAACTCGACTTCTTGGCCAAGCACACGGTCTTTCCACCGAAAGTTATCATCCCGAAGATGATCGACGTTACTTTTCTTCCTGCATTCCAGTCAAGGAAAAAGGTTATGCGCGAGGCTGCATTTGCAGAGACTCAGCATCAGCTGGTTTTCTTGTACTCGTATTGGAATACTGTCCTGTCCCAAGCCGCGTCCCGTTGGAAGAATGGTACCATCTACATGCCTGAACCGAATGACTTGATCATAGAGCAAGTTCGGGCCAAACAGCTGTATATGAGACAGATCTCTGATGGCGCTGGCATGGGTAAGCAAACACCTCTTTTCGAATATGTTGAGCAGCCTTGTCTTGCTTCGCAACGAGGTAGTGTGATCGCGCTGCAGGCAGCCGACATCCAGAAATGCTCCGCTCCAGCCGAGCACCTGTTTTGGTAAGTCGATTGAGACACAAACGCATTGTGCAAGACTGACCCAGTATAGGGACGATGTTCAACTCAGCGGGCCTGCTCATGAACTAATCGGAAAACAAGCCGCCATCCTTGTACGCGGAAATCAACCCGTCAATAGCGAGCAGGGGCTGTGGGGTTCTGAGAAAGGAGAGAAAGTAAACGTAGAAGAGGGATGGAGTTTCAATCTGAAATTACCGCCAGGGTACTAGCACGTCATGCTAAAGACATTGTCTAAAACTTGACCAAGGTTTTACAAAGGCATTCTGGTGTCGAGCGATACTGCGTATTTGCGCTCTGCTTGAGGTACAGGCATTTTGGTTCAGCCCGCAGTGCCGCTGCGTACCTTCCGAGACCCGGCACTCAATAATAGTGGATGAAGTATCGTTTTGCATTGCTGCCCCCCTTGCAAAGTGGGCACAGGAATGCCGCAATGTCTTGGTTGTTGGTTGGAGCCTAACTTGGCCGCTTCTGGAAGTAGCAAGAACAAAGAAATCCCAGTGAAGATCGGCTGCATCTGTTGGAAACAATCATTTTACTGGATCGCAGCGACTCAACTATCAAAGCACAAAGGCTCCAAACCCATGTATCGCATAATGCCTTCAAAGAAGCTTAGAATGTTAGATGGTTCGTCCAACGCGGACCCTCCCTTTCTATTCAGCGGGACAATGAACCGCGCCTTCTTCCAACTCAGTCTTTAGATCAGCTGCCTCGTCATTAATATCCAAAATGCTGACAAGTACTTTGCCGCCAATTGTACGGATCTCTCTTCCTCCTCCACCGCCTGTTGCAACTTTCTTTAACGTGCCTCGGCGGTACGTCAAAACCAGCATGCAAGGCGGAGATAATATGCCAGCTTCCCCAATGGATGATTCGAAGCCTTTTCGGAACTTGCGGAAGAGTAGTCGGATTCATGAGACTCGTGCGGCTCCTACATTGAATTCCGCCGCTGAGCGCACCAAGAAGGAAGAGCCAACTTCTCCTGCTTCGACGTCCCCTCGAGCTATGAGAAAGAGAATGGCCTCGCTCGTAGAGGTACATGAGAGAAAAGCAGAGGAAGAGGAAGAGGAAGCTGGTAGCCCAACAGAAGGAGTAAACCCTTCGAGTGCCGCATCTACAACTGCTGCATCTCCAGACCATTTAGATCATGTCTGCTTGTGTCAGCCAGAACCGAAAATACCCCGCCCGAGAAATGGTAAGCATTCATTCGTTCCTTTGTCTACTGAAGGCGACTTTCCTCTATAGAGGGTGGGGACTTGGTTCTGGAGAGGACAAAGAGTGATTTTCTTTGTTCGACAAACATTTATCCTCTTCCTGCTGACCACTTCTCTGAAGCATTTATACTGTATCGACAACACCACCAACAAGCCATCATTCTCCGGAATCCCGGTTTGAACAATCCCGATATCTCGAAGATTATCGGTGAGCAGTGGAAAGGTGAAAGTGAAGAGACGAAGAAGGTTTGGAAAGACCTTGCTCAGGTTTGTAACGTCCATCAACCATGCTCTTCTTCTCCTTCTTTGCTTTACTAACCTCGGGTCCAGGAAGAGAAAGCTCGACATCAAGAGCAATACCCCGACTACCGTTATCAACCGCGTCGCGGCGGAAAGACTGGATCTTCACCATTGAACCCCACTGTTCAACACATCACAGTCGACAAGTACCGTTGCCATAAGTGTGGTGGTCGCAGTTTAAAGACTCCTACTAGTCCGTTTCTGGACGCGTCCGGTACTCCCACATTGCCGCCTCCAAACATCTCAGAAGGACTTACACCAACGACGCGCTACTTGCCCGTGATGAGCAACCTCAGCCTGGAGTCGCCAGTAACTCGTCGCCGAACCCATGGGCCATCAGGCCTCAGCAACATCCAGGTAACTTCAGCAATGCGAGATGACTCGATGATGTACAGCCCTCTTACACCGAATAAGAAACGCCGATTTGAGTACGCACCCCCACAGTCGAGCCACGGCCGTCGGCCGGATGGACCTTACTACCCTCCACAACAGCCGTATGACCGGCGTGGATCTTTACCACCAATTCATGTGCGATATTCACCGCCAAACAGTGCGACTATGCCCCCTCCACGCACCCCTCGGGATGGGCGAATGAGCTCGGTAGTTGAGTTGGGCTCGCCGCCGCAGGACACTAGTCCTAAAAGTGTGGAGGAAGTTCTCAATGCTTTATCATATCTAAACAAGATTAAGCTACTCGGTCGTATAACGCCCCCTTACAAGGAGAGTAATCCTGTCAGCGCGTTGATCAAGGGAGGTCGCGGCGCAATCATCGCCATCGAAGGGGATGACTTGGCTGCTGTCAAGGAGATGTCCCAATGGCTCAATGACTACCTCATCAGGCAGAAAGAGTACGAACCCAGAATTGCCGAGCCACCCAAGGCTCCTCAAGAGGACAACAAGGACGACATCACATTTGAAGATTATCTCGACTTGATCAAAGAATGGCATGGCAAGAGCAGAGAAATGATCCAATACATCACCACACCCATTTCACCACCAGACTCACCGGAGGACACAACCATGTCAGATAAAGACTCAGCCGACGCCAGCCCTCGCAAGGACTCAGCTACGCCTCCTGACTCACCTTCGGCAGCCGGTGTTTCTATGGTTAAACCAGTCATCATCCTCCCAACTTTCCAACTCGACTCATCTGTGGCATACGCATCGCGCATTCCGATTCAAGATGCTTATAGCGCAACGGACCACTGGCAATGGATGGCGACGCTTTGGCGTGGCACTGTAGGCCCAGATCTTACGCTGTATGTGAAGAGCTACGATGCAAAGGACGGTCAAGTTGGACAAAAGCCCGATATGGATGATGTGGTCAAGTGTTTGACAATTTTCAAACAGAGGAAGGGGAAGTTCCTGGAGGCAGACTTGAGGAGGGTCGGGTTCGAGGTTGGAGAGTGGATCAAAGGGATCAAATGAGCGAAAAGGGATGATTTGTTTTCTTTACTCGTTTGGGCATGGTGCACATTTGCGGTGAAGGGCATGGTAGTACTACAAGTCTTCATACAGGTTGGGACGGTATAGTAAAGAAAGATGATGAAACTTTGACGTGCTGTGTGTACTCGGTACTGTTCCAAGAACGGTGGTGACATGGTATTTTTCAAGTTTTCGCATGATACGATGCTTGGCTCGTGAAATAGCATGACAGCAGTCGCAGGGGAGCGACAATTGGCGAGCCATGACGCTGACAAAGCTGGGCGGAACAAAGCAACAAAGCCGACGACGGGTCATAGCGTGACTTTCACATGGCACGCCCGCATCCACCGCAGCTTGTCACATGCCGGATCCTCGCCCAACCACAGAGCCTCATACAGCAAATGCGCCGCGCTTGTCGACGGCCTTGAACGCATCATTATTAGGTAGCATGGCTGATTACGGCTGACCATGCGTCTTGTCCTCGCTACCGTGTGCCCATTACCCCAACCCGGAGTTTGACATGACCCGCTCACATGCTGATTGCCAACAAACCACCATAACCGCCATAACCATCCAAGTCGAGACGCGAGAACAAGGCCTTTCATGACGCAGAACAAACCTGCGGCTTCAGTTACCGGGCCCAGCGTAAGAAGCTTTGAGCGTGGCGTAGAAGGGAGTGTCGAGCTCCAGCTATGATAGATCACGTACTTGGCCGGCCATCGGTGCAGTTTAGGAAGATACAGGTGCTGGCAGTAGTATCGTTTTGGTCCTTTTACCTCTACAGGTAAGCCTCGATGTGTTTCGCAGAAGATACATGTATGTATACGTACTAACAACCCTCAGAGGCGACCGCCACGGGCCCCCAATTGTCCGACGCATATCCGCCCTACTCTCCAAGAAGCTCACCGTCTGGCAGTCGGTGCTCGTAACGCTCTTGTACCTCTACGTTGCGCGCAACTTCGGCAAGCTAGTCGGCCTTGAATGCCCGGAACCGCTTGCGAGCCTCTACTCGCGTTCCTACTTTCGTGCGACATGGGTCACAACTGCGCTGGACGCAGGCTTCTGGTCTGCTATGCGCATCAAGAGGAAGGGCGTGAGAGATGTACTTTCCATCGTCTTCAGCATATACTACATGATATGCGCTGAGCAGGCGGATGAGAAGGTGCGCAAGATTAGAGCTACGCTCACCGTGGACCATCTGCGCGTGGCCTGGAACAAAGGGACAACGCCATATCTGGGTGCGCTGACTAGTCTCATGCGTCCGAGGCTGATGGTGTATCCGCCGCGCAAGATCAGAATACCGAGACCGAGGGCGAGTTCGTACCAGGAGCCAGTGACTGGGTGGTTGTACTTCAACGGGCCACGGAGTGCGCTGAAGAAGCAGGACAAGGTGGTGCTGGACATACCTGGAGGCGGATTTGTTGCCATGGATCCGAGGAATCATGATGATAAGCTCATGGGCTGGGCTGCGAAGACGGGACTGCCTGTACTGAGTCTGGACTATCGGAAGGCGCCAGAGCACCCGTATCCGTATGCGCTCAATGAGTGTTACGATGTCTATCATATGATTATTGCATCGAGGGGAACTTGCATGGGTCTTTCAGGAGAAGCTGAACCCAAGGTTGTCGTTTCGGGTGATTCTGCAGGAGGAAATCTTGCTGTGGCCATGGTACTCATGGTCCTGCAAAGTGGTTCGACCGAGACACGAAGATGGCAGGGCGAACGCGCATTACCGCCTCCAGTTGGCATGGTCTTGGTGTATCCCGCACTTGACATGAACATTGGCAACTGGATGAGCGACGAGCAGATGGCCCTTATCCGTGACCGCAGAGTGAGGAAAACAAACGCGCCAGTCCTGCGGCACAAGAGCGACGACTACCGAAACCTTGCGCCAAACACGCCCTATGGCTCAGATGATTCCGACGACGAAGACGATTCCAGCAAACCTAGCATGGCGAATGACAGCATGCCGGCCGACTCTCTGCTCCTACCCGCTCCGCAGACAATGATCAAGCTTTCGGCCGCCCATACTGGCCAAGACAGTCACTCCGTCACCCCTCTACATGTCAGCAACACCACCCTTACCAACGGTAACCAAGTACCGATGCCCCAACCCACGCAACCATCTACTCAGTCTCAGGCATTACCAGCACCCCCTGCTACAGCCATCAAAACACGGCTTGCAACATCGAGCATGATATCCTACTTCAATGACCGCATCCTCACTCCAGAAATGATGCGTGCCATGATCATCCTGTACATTGGCCCTCACCATCGCCCTGATTTTAGCACCGATTTCTTACTTTCCCCCCTCCTCGCACCAGAGTCTCTTCTCGCCAAATTTCCAAAATGCTGGATGTTGACGGGAGAGCGCGACCCCCTTGTCGACGACACGCTCATCTTCGCAGGGCGTCTACGTCAAGCCAAAAGAGCAGAGTGGGTAGCAGCGAAAGACCTGGGACTCGACTGGGCCCGTGGTACCTTTCGCGAAGAAGATTGGGTCAACGTCGACTTGATTCCTGGTATAAGCCATGGGTTCCTGCAATTCGTGGGCGTGTTTCCAGAGGGCTGGAAGTACATTTACCGGTGTGGGAAATGGATTAGCGAAGCCTTTGACGCCGAGGAAAGGAGGGATGAATTTGAAACGCCAATGTATACGCCAACTATTGCAGGCTCAAGGCGGCCGAGAGAAACGGGAGGGGATTACTTTGGCACGGTTGGTCTCGCGGACGCAATTGATGGGCTTACCTCGCCGCAGCGGCATCGACATCATCGTAGGACGGGTACGGCGAGCTCGGCGGATGAGGATAGGCCGCTGGAGATGACGGTGCTTGGCAAGGGGAAGAGGAGTCCGCAGCAAAAGGATGCGGTGGGCAGGGAGGTGGGGATGAGGGGGAGGGGAAGGGTGCAGAAGAGTGTGAGGGGCAGGAGGAAGAGTCTGGTTAGTTTGGCGAGTGAGGATGACTTGTTGGGGAGGCGGATGAAGGGGCTTACGGGGGGACTGGGCGGTGATGGGGGGATATGATTTGATGGGAGAATGTTTGTGCTGTGCCGCTGGTATGGTTCTAGTATATATTGTTGGTCCTATAAGAGTAGTAAGTAGTAGTACATGTGTGAATTGCCCGTTGTTCGTGGAATATTGCAGCATAGAAAATGTATACAAAAAACAACAAATCCACCTCGTGTCAAGCAAGGCACGGGAAGTTTGAACGTTGGAAAAAGACTGATTGGCCCGCTATACTATAACCGGCAACATGAGGCTCTTTTTGCAGCTCCACAACTCACTCGTTCCCTCACCGCCAGCCGCTCTAGGCCCCCCGAAGTTCCCCATATATATCTCGTTAATTCCAACATGTGCCGGTTCCGTTCTCCACTTCAAGCCTTTGCGGCTCTGCGGCTAGTGCCTTTTTCTTTTCTCCAAGGAATTCAATCGGATCGTGGATTGAAATATACAGAGGTTCATGTCCGATGACACGAGTGTGGAGTGAAGAATCTGGACGCGGGGCTGCCGGCGCGGAAATCATCTTTCTTTTCGATACACCTGCTCGAACAGTGCTTATTATGAGGCCATTGTGTGTGTGTGTGTGTGTGTGTGCAGTATTACCCATCCCATCGGATCCACGGCATTGGCATACACACAGGCTGAAGGTTTACCGATGTTGTTCCTCGCGTATGTATGTAGTAGTCCGATTCTCCCCGAAAAAAAAGAGCCCATCAAGTCAACAGGTTGTGGAGAGTGGGGAGAAAGAGCGGGACCATGTCGGGCGGTGTACTATTGCCAGGCACGCTCCCTATGCATTTTTGCTTACGGGTGCGGCTGAAAACGGCATGGGCGCCGAAAATGGTGGGAAGAAGTCGGAGTCTGGAGTCATGGGGGGTGGGCTCCGACTTTTTCTCATCTCCTCGTCCTCCTCACACCCTCCCCCCCCCCCCCCCGGGGGGTTGCAGAGAGCAACTAGCGAATGGAACTTGGCTACTTATGCTACTTAGTCAGTGTTGGATTGATTAGACGCGAGACGCGACGTCATGGGCAGAGAAGATGGCGAGCTAGGTCGGGTCGGCATGCAGGCCGGCATTGGTTTGTTGGCAAGGTTGGGGGGGCTGGGCATGCGCGACGAACGGTTTATCCTGCCTGAAGCCGCCCGCCACTCCCGCGTCTTGATTGATGCTTAACCCAGCAGTGATGCAGAATGCTGAGCTTGGCCGTATTCCTGGGGTAAGACATGTGTGCACGCCGCATGCGCGGCCTTTTTCTGGGGAGCCCCAGATGCAAGGCGAGTGACACTCCCCGCCCGCCCTGCTCTGCTAATCGGAGAGTATCTCGGGTGGGTTGTTAATATTATGCTGGTTGAATCGAATGGCAGAGGGAGGCTCAGGTGGGCCGCTAGAAGCTTCTTTGCAGACCAAGCTCCACCAAGACTTCGGACCGATGCTTGTGCTGCTGCTCCACCCCTTGCCAAAGTGGTCCTGTGCAGAGATGCTGATAAGTCTGCAACAACGGCGCTTGACAAGGCCCCCAGCAACTACGATCTGCGGAGACAAAAATTTGCTGGTGACCTGTGCCATGGAGACTCCACGTCTACGTCACGGAGAGATGGTGTCGATGAGTGCCATGGGGATAGTCTTCTCCATGCCTGTGGGTCCACATCTCTCCACTGGGGTTTATAAAGGGCGGAGATGCGTCCGCTTGGGGGGGTACTTGCTTGTTGTTGTGAGCTACCAGCCTTTTTGCTGTTACTACCTCTCATACCTACTTTCTCTCTATTCTTTTCTGTGAGCACTGCCTATCATGGACGAAAAGGATGCCAAGACGGTCGAGGTCGACAACACCACCTTGCCGCCCACATCGGAAAAGGCCGACAAGATACAGGTGGCACCTACACCAGACTACTCTGCACCAAAGGCAAAGACGGAGCAGCTCGAGGATGCAAGAGGCTGGGAATCAGAGAACTTGATCCAGGACCTGGAGAAGGAGCTGGAACAGGCAAACTACAAATTGGGCTTTTTTGACCTTGAGTTCAAGAACCCAAAGCACTTTACGTGGATGATTGTTGCTTTTGCATCTATGGGTGGTCTACTCTCCGGACTTGACCAGTCACTTATTTCCGGTGCCAACTTGACGCTGCCCAAGGACTTGGGTCTCACTGCGAGCCAGAACTCTCTTGTCAACTCTGGCATGCCTCTCGGTGGTAAGTAAAGACTCTTCAAATAGTTCTCGTCAAAGACCCGGAAGCTGACAGAACGTAGCTGTTGCTGGTGCCTTTCTCATCTCTCCATGCAACGAGTACTTTGGTCGCCGCTGGGCCATCATAATCTCTTGCATCTTGTACACCATTGGCGGTGCTCTCGAAGCCGGAGCCATGAACTACGGCATGATGGTCGCTGCCCGCGTCATCCTAGGTGCTGGTGTCGGTCTTGAGGGAGGAACCGTACCCGTCTACGTTGCCGAGACTGTCGAATCCAGACTTCGCGGTAACCTCGTCTCGCTCTACCAGTTCAACATTGCGCTCGGAGAAGTTCTCGGCTATGCCGTCGCCGCCATGTTCATTACTCTCGACGATAGCTGGAGATATATCCTTGGCAGCTCGCTCGTCTTCTCCACCATCATGGGCATTGGTATTCTCTTCATGCCCGAGAGCCCTAGGTACCTCATGCACAAGAACAAGCCGCTTGAAGCTTTCAAGGTCTGGAAGCGTATCCGTGGCACTTCTACCCACGAGGCTCGCGAGGAATTCTTTGTCATGAAGGTTAGCACCGAGATGGAAGAGGCAGAAGTTGCTGCTGGCCGTACAAACCGCTTCCCCTGGATGGACTTCTTCACCAAGCCACGTGCTCGCCGTGCCATCATCTACGCCAACATTATGATCTTCTTGGGACAATTTACCGGAATTAATGTATGTTGGCCTTTTACTACCTTGTTCGAAATCACGTCCACTAACAAAGTCACAGGCTATCATGTACTACATGTCAGTCCTCATGTCCCAAGTCGGCTTTGACACGTACGACGCAACCTACATGTCTCTCGTCGGCGGTGGCTCTCTCCTCATCGGCACCATCCCCGCCATCTTCCTCATGGAGACGTGCGGCCGCCGCTTCTGGGCCATTGCCATGCTTCCCGGTTTCTTCATCGGTCTCGTCCTCGTTGGTGCATCCTACCACCTCACCTCGCTCAGCAGCACGCTCGGGCTCTACCTCTCTGGCCTGATCCTCTACATGCTATTCTTCGGCTCCTACGCCGCCCTCACATGGGTTGTTCCGTCCGAAGTCTACCCCACCTACCTCCGCTCTTACGGAATGACCACTTCAACTGGCTGGCTCTTCCTCTCCTCCTTCATTGTCACGTACAACTTCACCGGTATGCAAACTGCCTTTACCCGCACCGGTCTGACACTCGGCTTCTACGGCGGTATCGCCGTACTAGGCTGGTTCTACCAAATCTTCTTCATGCCAGAGACCAAGGATCTCACCCTCGAGGAAATCGATCAGTTGTTCCAGAAGCCGACCAGGCAGCTTGTCAGAGAGAATGCGAAGAACTCATGGGAGGTAACCATGGATCTGTGCCATGGACGATTCAAGAAGGTGTTTATTGATAATAACCGCCGTCTTCGCCGCGAGGAGTAGATGGGTGGGGATATCTGTGGAAAGGGGGTGTACTTGATAGATGTCTAGATGTCTGGATGTCTGGATGTGTTGGCTGTGGATCATGATGATGTTGATGACGATGAAGGAGCAGGTGTATATTCCCAAAGCTGATTACTATATGTTATTATAACACGATACCCAAATCATATGAATATTTTCTTCAAACACATACGCCATCTTCCTCTACTCTCACTTGTCAACACGTGCACCTAAGTGGCAAGGATTCCTTTCCTATTGGTTACTAGAGAATGAGAGCCGATCTTCGGGGATGTCGCGAAGAGATTTGAAATTGCATGTGATACACTTGTCCATGAAAACCTTAAAGCGACTACATAGTAAGAATGTCGTCTTATTCCGTCTGTATTGAGTCTAGCCTGTAAAATATTCCCTCATCCAGTGTGATGCGTATAGTAGCAAGACGCGATTGAGTATTCGTTGGTTTGACAAGAGCGAGCAAAACAAAACACGCCTCTTATTCCCGATCACACAAGTTTACCGTATGCGAAGGAGTGAGGCTAGCCCACTGGTCGATCAAGCAGAAGGCCGTTAACTTCCGGTATGGCTCCAGTAGGTGTATATGCACATAGTCAAGTACTGAGAGTTGTACTACTAGTAGCTCCCCACTAAACTTGTAGTGAACCGGACAACGAACAAATGTTGTTGAGGCGCGATGTTGGAATAGCTTTGTGATCGCTTCAAAGCCGGCTTAGATTGAAAGGGGGTTAGCGACCTGCAACTAGCAGAGTAGATTAGTTTGCGAAACGGTACCCGAGAACCTGGTCTTTTTCTAAGCTAGCGATGATATCTATATGAGAATGTATTCCGAGAAGCGAAGTTTGAGGAAAAGGCGCAGCTGCATTTATCCGATTCGTAGATAATACATGGCAAGTTTTAACAGAGTTGCGCAACTCCAGAATATCGTCTTGGTTTCGTACATTAGTAACTGCCACGAGTTATCGCGCGATGACTTCTTTATAGATGTTATGAAGTCTGCGTCGATGGTGGCGAGGAGAGTAGGGTGGCGTAAGAGGCCCGAATGAGGTCGCGGACGTCAACCGGCTTACAGTCTGGAGCGTCGAGAGAAAGTATCAATGGGCTCTGGTGCTCTGACCCTCGTGGTAGAGTGGTTGGTGGCGTGTTGAAGGACACTTCCGAGTGGTGTACTGTGTTGTATTTTCCAAGTATCGTATCTGGTGCCGTTCAAGATTGTGTGGATATCCGAACGTCCAAAAAGGGTAGCGAAGGGTGAAAGCCATTTCGTACCCTCCTCTCCTGGTTCTCATCCCCTTGTCTGCTCCTCTTCTCTAGCCTTTCTATTTTCCTGGATTCTTGCAATCTTCCGCTCCATCTCGGTCTTCTTGATTACTAGTTCGGCGCGAACTGTTTCGAGTTGGGCAATTCGTTCCTCAGGTGTAGTTTCGAGAAGTTTACGCTTTTGCTACAGGGCTCATGTTAGTAGGAGTGCTTATTGGGAGGCCAGAGAGTGCCAACATACCTGCTTAGCATCCTGATAGCCTTTCAGGTCAGCGCCATAGATACTTCCAGTGACGGTAATGGCAACGACAGCGCCTGTCATGATCCACCGACGCACGGCTTGGTGTGTCGACATGGCTTCCAGACCCGGGTGGTAGTGGGGTTATCCAAGCGTGGTTGGGGAAGGGCAGAAAAGTCAAAATCGCCAAGCCCTTTCGCCGCGGGAGTGCCACCAAGATAGGTGGTAGGCTGCGACGCGCCCCCCACACTCACCCGCACAACAAACGAGTCCACTAGCAAACAAGTACGAGCCCGGGCAGATACCGAACGGATATCAACGCGATACCACGACTGGAAAGCCGCCATGTCGAACCTACCGCGCTCCAACGCCCCGGCCAACTCGCGCCTCAGCACCGTCCCATCGCAGAAGCCGCGCCAGCTTTCCCACCTACAAGCCCAACTTGCGCAATTGACGGCGAACATGTCGGATCTTGAGAGCTTGGTGCGCATGACAGCTGGTCAGGCGCAGGATATACGCGGCCTGGGAGGTTATACTGGTGCTATGTGAGTTGCGGTGCTCATGCCGAGTCTGTTCAACATGGCACGAGTTGGGTGTGGTGAACCAGGTTCATAATTGCTAATGCTGAGTTTGCAGGTTCATGGCAGCAAGTAAAGTCCTGGGAGAGGAGACTGTCAAGGGTGGAGGAGGGGCCGACGAGAACAAGGAGGGAGATAAGTGAGGTTGCATAGCGATAATGCAGTATATGCCACCAACGCACGAGTACCACGATGACATACCAATATCCCGGAAAATGCGAAGCGAAAGCCTATCGACAACGTCTACATACGGCAGGCAGTTAGCGTGATAAAGTTTGGGGAGAGCAAATGCCCACGTCTCACGGAGACGGGACATGCATGTAGGCAAGATTGGACTTGGGACCATAGCAAGAGACGTCCAGAAGTTGGCGCACTCAGAGGCTTCAATCTTGCGAATCAGACGAGCTCAGTAAAGCACAACCTGTTGGTCGTGGGTGGGTGCATGGTAGACTGTAGATGGATATCCAGCATGGTCCTCAAATGCCAAAGTTATAACACGCCAACTTCCCCATGTTGTGTTATGCTACTGTGGGGGGCTTCCCCCCAGATCCCCAGCCGACCTAACATGTTGATCCCTCAACACATGTTTACTGGCCGACGGCGAACCCAGGTATCGTCGCACATGCAACATAAGCCAAAAAGCACAGATGTTTTCAACCTGCGAAACCACTCTTCGGACATTTCAGCAAGCAGATCATCCGGCTTCAGCCCCTTCTATTACCTTTCTATTCGCTAGCCCTGTGTCTTGGTTATCCGGGAGGCGAGTCGTCCCTACCATACTGCCGCAGATGCTCACCTGCATTAGATAAGCCTATCTCTCGATAAACTATCTTTTGTTTCACATCCGCGATAGGAAGCTCACGCTGCTGCCCTGACCCAAACAAACCGCGCTTCTCCACGATCGACAGTATCATTGGCCTAGTAAATGCAAGATTGGAACCTTTCTGAGGCTGAAAGGGGTGCGCGAGCACCACTAAGCATGTCGCTATCAATTGTGCAATGATAACGATTGATGGTCTCACTGCGTCCTTGTTGTCTCCGCGTCCCTGCCGCATATAAGTAGTTTGACGATTCCGCCAATGCACCCGAGGAATGGAGAGATTCTCCCTGTATCTCTGCTGACGACCCAACCCGATTCTGCTCCAATTTTGCTGCACCATTTCGTTGAGATGCCAAGGCTTGACAACTGAATTTATCTACACCAAGGGGATCATCCATCATGGACTCTATTCCATCAGCTGTTGACTCAGGACGAGAGGGTTATTGAAGCCGAATGAAAAAATGAACACCGCCGGCAGCCTCCGATCATCGATTGCCGATGCGAATGCCAATCATTTACGTCCTTACAATGTTGAGAAAGCTGCGCACTGTCCTTCACATGCGAAGCTCAATAGCTCCAAGAGAGTACCGCCGATCCAACCGTCACTCCAGCACCACAAGAGCGAAAAGCATCGATCGCTACAACACCCTGCAGTGACATGTAGTCCGACCGGCCAATCAAGCCCTAGCCCGGAATCAGAGCACGCGAGCCTCGTCAGCATCGACAACGGGCACACGAGCAGGACCCTTTCAAAGACCCTTTGAGGACCCTCTACCGCCGTAACCCACATGGTCCCCGTCGATGGTCAGCTGCTGCGCATTCAACTGTGAATCGGCAAATGCGGTCTTGACAATCAGGGCAATATCGTCCGATGTCTCTTATAGGGCCTATTCGACTTCTAAACGAATCACGTACTTGAACCCCCACCACTATCCCGCGCCTCGTATTGAAGCATGCGACCTCGAAACCTTCCCCACTGCAACAAGGTGCTACGACCTAATGCGCAAGCAATTGCATGTGCTTGGGGGCTGTGTTTTATTGTCGGCAATTCGAGCGGGTGTCCAGTTCCGGTGGTGGAGTTCGGTAGTGCGCAAGCATCGGACATTGTGTACATCAATAGACAACTCCGCCGTTCTCCGAACGCTCTATTTATTGCAGGATCGGACGGCGTCGAAAGTGGTTTCTTGCAATCAAGATTGGAGATGCAAAATGGGAGATAGCACAGAAAAATTGGAGAGGGTTGAACGACTTGTGCGTCTGTAGCGTGCGCTCGTCAGCAACGCGGCGACAAGCAAAGTTAAAGCGGAATATGTCGGGTTTAGCAATGGCTCTAGGCTCAATATCCCTGTCGATGCATGCGAGTAAGATGTGTGTGGCTTTCAAGCCTCGCATGAGCAGGGTGTGCACCCTGGACCGCTTGCTTCTCTGGGGCAGGCAGCGTGGGGGCGTGCCGCTCAATATCGACCGAACCCTGTCGATGCATTGGTATACTGGGGATGAGTAAACATGAGACGGCATTTTACCCTTTGGGATGACATGGAGATTTAGTCGTAGAACTTCTACATTGAATGCAAGCTTGTACATGTTGTACATATGTAGTATCGCTGTTTGCCTTGCCGTGGCGTGCATTGGCATGTGAAACTCGACTGTACTGGTAGCAGGGATCTAGGCGACCGATCGCAAGTTAGCGGAGGCGCGACGTCAAACAGTCCTACCCATGGGCCATGGCTGTTAGATGAATGATGCCCGAAGTAATGCCACTCTCGCGAGTGCTTGTAGATCATATAACGCTGGACCCTTGCGGCGGTTGGTACCCATTCATGGGCCATACCGAAAAAGCAATATTTTGCATGTTGCAACCCCAACCCCACCAATGATTATCGCTATTTGCTCTGTGATTAGAACCGCTCGCGGCTAAACAGTCACTGGGCGGGACGGAGAATTCAGGCCAAGGGGAGCGACAGTGTTGGATCTGGGTGGGCGGTGTGAAGTGGTGGGTAGAGATGGTAGCTGATGCATGTGCCTGCGTCAGATGTCGATTTCTGTGATGGTAACCAGAGGCAAGAACCCTGTCTAGAAGGGGCGCACAACGGGTCGTGGTTGCTTCATGTCTCTCCCATCGGTTTCAACATGGCGAAAAGTAGGATGCATAGAAGGTCCCAAAGAAGGGCGAGGTCCGCTCGCAGTAGCTGCAAGTTGTGTAGTGTTCTCGACCTTGTTGTTAGCCCTGACCGTTCCGCGTCATTCACCGTTGGATCTTGGAAAGTTCGGGCATGTACCGCGCGTACGGGTCTTCCCACTCGGGAGGAGCTGGGAGGCAGGATGGCCCGGCATGGCGATGACGGACCTGAAGATTCTCGTGGGCGTGAAGTCATCAGCTGGTACTGGGTTTTGGCATGCTGAGGACTGTGGGTACAGCAGACCAAGCGTGGTGCTTGTGCTGCTGGCCAGAAAAGTCTAGAGGGCAATTCACCGGCTACCACGTGCTCTTGCGCCATGGGGTGTAGATCCAGCGTACAGGCCAGGTGTCGTTGTGGGCCTCGTGGGCTACTACCGCAACAGTGAGGACCCTGAGATGGTGAGGCTGGCGGGAAATCTAGGAATGGAAGTGCCGAGTTTGGACGTGCTCGGTACCATTCGGATGAGATACTCCACACTCGGGTAAACAGTGGAGGCCAAGTTGTTGACGGCATGTGTACCGTCAAAGGCATTTGTTTCGAGTTTGCAGTGGCGGTCGCAGGGCAGACGCGGGCCGTGGACGTTGTACTGTAGGTGTAAATGAAGGCCATGCAGCCATCGTCTCGAGTGTCGAGTGACTGTAGGCTGTAGGCTGTAGGCTGTAGGCTGTAGGCTGTAGGCGTACAGAGGCCGCTCGCTGCTAGACGCTATTGGCGGTCAAGGGAAGCAAGTAGGCGTCTGGTTGTCGGCCAATGGGCGCAACCATGGCGCCATTGTCTACAGTACGGTTTACTTATCCGCGTAAGCTTTGGAGCCGGCTGTTGTTGCAGTGGATCGCAGCGGTGCTATGCTAGGGCTAGGACATGTCAAGTCAAGAGGGAACATTGACGAGCACGGGCTGGCGAAAGGTGACGTCCCGGGATCAACGCTGATGCAGTCGTGGGTTGTCGTGGGCAGGGCGAGGTCAGGCGAGCGAAGCCGTGAAACACAGGCGGCTTTGCTCGTCTCTCCGTCTCTCCGTCTCTCTTGCCATGGCTGATGGGGGGGCTCCGAGCTCGACAAAGCTTCCCGCGAGGGTCTTGGTGTGGGAGCTTCAGAGTGCCAACGCCAGCGGCCAGCCAACGCCAACCAACGCCCGCCGCGGTGCGAGTGCGAGTGGTGGCTGCACACACAGCACGGTTCACGTTCTCGCCGTCTCAAAGCGGCCAAGGGCGTGCATGCTAAGCGGCAAGGCAAGCATTCTCCCGTTCTGCCCACAGGGCCACAGCCAGCCGATGACCTCAACCGCCGTGGGCTGCTGGTCGCGCGCGCTGGGCAGCTCACTGCACACTGCACACTGCACCTGGTGCAGCTCCAGCGGGTCCCCACCCCCCCCCCCCCAAACTGTGCTCAACGCATCGGCATGGCAGCCGTGGGTCGTGTGCTGCCGGAAATTGCTGCGTCGAGACCCGCGTTTGACGACACTGTGGAGAGAGTCGGTGCCGCATTTCGAGGGTAGAGAACGGCCCCAAACTGCACGCTCGGCTGCACGCCCAGCCATGGGCCAGGGATGGCAGGCCAGGCAGCGCATGTGATAGGCGTCCGAGGGTGAATGGTGGGGGCTGCGTGGGTGCCGAACGCTCCACCCTCTGCATCTCATTCTCCTCTCCCAGGCCCAGCGTCACGACTCACGACCCACGACCCACAGAGTGCCCCCGGCTGCCGTCGCACGCTTGCTGGAGCAGCCCGCGACGCAACAATTGAATTATTGCGCCGCTCACTGGGTGGCCCAGCCAGGCCTACCTTGAAAGCCTCGTTCCCCGTGGAGGACAAACACAAGCAACTCAATATCCATTGACCAGGCCGCCAAGTCGCTGTGCGAGGTCGCCCATCACACCCGCACACAAGTTCAACTGTCCAAGTCGCTGACCAGGAAGGAGGCCACGCCCTCATCGCCCCAGCAGCTCCATCCCACTGCACGCACCGCCCAGGGCCTACTTCGGCTGTGGTTGCAGCTGAGGTCCGCAGCTAACGTGGGGTGCGCCCGTCCGATTGAGAGCACGCGCCGACGCCGCTACATCATCGTCTTGTGTTCGCACAAGACACATTATTGACAAGACCACCGCCCAAAACCAAGCGGGCTACACCACGTCCCAGACACATGCACTCTGCTGTGCCAGAGGCAGTCATGGAGGTTTCGCCCCAGCAAGACAGTGCCCGCCACAGCGTGCTCGAGGATGCCATCTTCCCGGCCTTTGGCAACGATGCGGGCACGCCCAATGTGGACTCCCCAGAGGAACTGCAGAAGAACGACCCGCTGGGCACCCAGATCTGGAAACTCTACTCGCGGGCAAAGACGCAGCTGCCCAACGCAGAGCGCATGGAGAACTTGACCTGGCGGATGATGGCCATGAATATGCGCCGCGCCGATATGCATCGCAATAATAAAGGGTATGCATGCCCGCTACTTGCTTTTGCGGCCGTACCAGCCGGTGCTCCTCAACCAGCTGCTGACCATTGTATGTCGTGTAGGCCTGCCCACGATTCACAGAGCAACGACATGATGCCGCCGCCCCCAGCATCTGCGGGTGTAGGCGCAGCAGCAGCAGTGAGCACAAGACCACCGCCTCGAACCGCCCCCAGCGGTATTGCACAGCAGTTGAGGAAGTCGCAAGACCAACAGGCGCAAGTCCTTCAGCCCTCGCAAGACGCCATGAATTTGGATGATTTTATATTTCCTTCGTCTGTCGGCAGTCCTGCAGGCCTGTCGCCCGAATTGTCGAATGAGGATGCGGCTCCGTTTAATCCACCAGCCCCAGCGATACCGATAAGAAAGCCGCATCTAGCCAGCGACCACAATCTCTCCCTCGCCCGCGCATCCGCTCCCTCAGTGCCTCCTACCATCAGCAGAGAGGATGAGTTTGGCTACGTGCCGCGACACGTCCGCAAGACCAGCATCGACGAGCGACGAGTGAGTTTCTTATCTGCCCCAGCCCATGCCCCTTCCACGGCCTCACTGACGCCTTATCAGCCCCCAAAGCGGCGCGCTGAAGCCTCGCCCCAAGTGCCTCCTGTCAACAGCATCATGATACCGACCGACGCCCAGGCAGAGGCCGACCTGCACCAGTACTCGCTGGACCACACCACCATGCAGCCGCCCACCTTCCCAGCCTCACAGACACAGAATCCCTTCTCCATGGACACCTTCCACATGCACGATGATCCCGTCATACACTCGGCTGGTCCCTACCAGCAGACCTTCTCTGGCTTCTCTCCTGTCGGCTCGCCCCTCATGAGCCACAACGCCTTCAGCTCCAACATGTTCAACCACAACTCCATGGCCTCTTCACTCAACTCGACCGATTACTACTCTCCCCCGAGCTCCGCCTTTCCCTCTACCGTCTCAACACCACAGCCTATTCCTGAGGACAACCAAATGTACTTTGACCGGAACGGCATGGAGATGCGCAACACTCATGGCGCCGCCTCGTATGGAAGCCACCGACCCTCAAACCTGTCCACCTCAATGCAGCCACAATTTATCTTCAATCCTGGCGGTGGTGGGGCCGATTCTGTGTTTAGTCCGGTGACTAGCGCCAGTTCCTCTCTACCCTTCTCAGCCTCATCTTTCAGTCACTCCAGTCACATAGATCCGTCTCAAGTCCACAGCCATCTACCCCTGCGACAGCAGCATGAGATGCAGATGGGCCGTCAAGAAAATATGTTCACCTTTGGTGCAGACTCAGACGCCGAAGAAGATGAGGGTAGTGCGTTTGCGGATCGTACCATGCCATCGCAAGACTATTCACCCATGGAGGATGCATCTCTTGACTTCAATAGCGGCTATCAGTGGGAGACGAACCTATCCAACCAGTTCAATCCCATGCAAGCGCGATACCCAGCCGGGCCACCACGGAAGACCGTCACCATCGGCGGGACAGAAATGGTGCACTCACCTCAAGATCACTGGAGTCCTGGAGGTGGAGGAAGCCTAGGTCGGACTCACGGCTCGGCCGCGTCCGTCAGCGACATACGCAATCGAGGGAATGATCCGCGACGCCAGAAGATACCCCGCACTAGCTCAACCCCCAATGCTGCCGGGATGGCGCATCAGGGCATGCATGGCCTGATATCATCCCCAAATTCACCTCCAGAGTCAGGCTTCAATTCTGCGGCGCCATCACGTCCTCCAAGTCCTGGTGGCTCAAAGCAAGGCGAAGGTGGTGCACCCACAACCTGTACCAATTGCTTTACCCAGACAACGCCCTTGTGGCGCCGTAACCCAGAGGGGCATCCGCTTTGCAATGCCTGTGGCCTGTTCTTGAAACTGCACGGTGTTGTTAGGCCCTTGTCACTCAAGACAGATGTGATCAAGAAGCGCAATCGCGGTAGTGGTAATGCTCCTGTAGGCACAACATCGACGCGATCGTCCAAGAAGTCTTCTCGCAAGAATTCGATTGCACACACGCCAGTGACAACGCCAACATCTCACAAAGCAGCCGATTCTGAGTCTCCAAAATCTACCGGGTCTGGAGGTGGAGGCGGTTCCAGCAATTTATCCTCGGCTACTACACCGACTTCGTCAAAACCGAGCGGTGTGGTTCCAATTGCTCCAGGTCCGCCAAAGTCCAACAGCTCCGTCAATTTGGCTCATACCCGTGGGGTAGCGGTTGCGCCCAAACGAGTCCGTGGTCAAAGCAAGAGTGAGCCACAGGAGCTGGAAATGGCGGACGCGGATGATACGAATGGGAAGGCACCTCTATCCAGAAAGGATACGGCCACAGCAACTTCCAATCCATTTCCAGGTCAGAGTCTTGGTGCCCTGCCAATGGGTGCTATGGGCCAGGGCTTGCAGTCATCTGGTCCCGCTGAATGGGTAAGAAATATTCTCCAACATGTGACTAGTCGTTTGCTAATCAACTCCGTGCAGGAATGGTTAACTATGAGCTTGTAAGCTCTGGCCAGGCCGCACTGAAGTCGAAATCTGATTCAGAGACCCCTCGGGGTTCGTTACGACATGCACTATTATGCTTTCCCACTAAGAACCTGGTGTTTGGAGTTTTTAAGCATGGGCATGGCCTTTTGCTTGTCTTCCCAACATCTTTCACACGCCTTTGATACCTCAACTTGCCGCTATGCAATTCACTGCAACGATAGATACGGATTGGGAGTTTTTGTTTTTGTTTTCTGACATACCCTGTTTGCTTTTTCCACAAGCCAGTGGATGGAGGAGGCAGGCGCTCCATCCCGCTGCACACCGCTCTAATATCAATCCAAGGAAGTGACAACCTGTGTAGTAATTGGCAACGGCTGGTTTTTACATTTACAAGGGTCGTTCTTTCAGAGGAATCGCCTTCACTACATGAGCTTATGAAAGATTTTCTGGGTCCGGCGATGCATAGAATGGCTATACATGCTGCACATTCTTGTATTGACGAAGCTGGGATCGGATTTGGCGATGTTTCGTATTGGACGAATCTAGGCAGATTCTTTACACGGGAAGCACACACTCGTGGATGTATATAGGGGACTATAGTGTGCTTTTTCGATATCCCTCATGGCTCAGTGCACGTCACTCTGAGGAAACGAACGAATGCTATCCTTTAATGACTTCACTCTAGCTGCTTCTTTGTGACTAGAGCCTCACTACTCAAAATAGTCTTGGCAGGAGCGGCACGGTAGCACGATACGATTTCGCCTATCTGCTACATGGAAAGCACGAATAACACATAGGGAGTTGCCCGGCTTATATTTCCGGATCTCGGCACTGGCTCTGGTCATGTCAGCATACGTCATATTTACCCAAGAAGACACACTTGGGCGCTCAAACAACACCACCACCACTATCAACGTTTGAAGTACGTTACCGTCTCCCTTCTATCAGCAAAACAAAATTTATGGTATCAACTTGCGAAATACGGCACTTAACCATCACATCAACACAAGCAAGATGCCGAAGGCGTTGATATTGGTCGCGGATGGGTCCGAGGAAATTGAATTTATTACCCCTTATGACGGTATGTCGTATAAAAGTCGCTGCAGCAACAATGCCAATGTTTACATGTGCCACAGTCTTGACTCGAGCTGGATTTGAAGTCACTTCGGTGGGGGTATCACTCAAGAATGAAGCATACGCTCAGTCAGCAGCGGCCCGCTCACTATGAGGTGTAAATTCACGGTTAACGTATCTTTTAGCCTGTCTCGAAACGTCCGCGTCGTACCTGATCATTCGAAATTGTCATTTGTACCGTCCCGGTCTGCTCACGAAGAATTTGACATACTCATCCTGCCGGGTGGGGCGCCAGGTGCAAAGGCCTTCTGTGAGAGCGATGAGGTGCTTGAACTAATCAGCATGTTCCGTAAAGCTCATAAGTGGGTTGCTATGATCTGCGCAGCAACTACCGCTCTAGTTGCTTGTACGAACAAGTTTGAGGGGGGCAAGGTTAAGGTCACCAGCCATCCAAGTGTAGCGGAGGAAATCAAGCAAGCTGGCTGGGATTATAGCGAAGACAGGGTAGTCATTGACGATAAGATTGTCACGAGTCGAGGGGAGGTACAGACTTGCAGTGTAGAAACGGCGCACTAACTTGATACAGGCCCGGCACTGCGATGCTGTTCGCGCTCACGATTGTTGAAGTTATGTGTGGGAAGGAAAAGCGAGGCGAGATTGCAGGACCAATGATGTTGGCTGAAAAGTTGTGAGGAATGTCTACTAATGCACCATGTATGTACATGCATGTATGCTACTGCTTGCTCTCTTAGGATGGCTAAGCTGCAACATCAAGCAAAAAGAGTCGCACCGCTTCTCTACTTACTGCCCCTTGCTTTCGACTGCGGAAAGCTACTGGATTGTCAGTTCAGCGTGGCACCTGGAACTTGATCACAAGACGGTACCTAAATTTGATGGTCTTAGGCGGTATAGCTCCGCTACAGGATCGGAACGATAGAACCAAGTCAGATGTAAAACCGCGTGTATTGCCCGTATTCAGCACCAAGCCATGGGAAAAAGCGCCAAGAAACGGCAGGTAGGACAGGGCTGGTGGTACGATTAGCTAGGTTCATGGCTGATGATAATGTGTAGCGCTCGAACCCTATTACAGCTGCGGTTACCGGTCAAGCAAACTCCACACAGTGCCAACCAGTCAATCGACTGGCTGACCCGCAATATCCCCACAACTTACTTGTACGCGACGTTGCCTCCACCCTGGAGGAGCAAGGATAGACAAGATGAGCGACCGGCTATCGGAAGACCCGAATCTAGACGCATGTTTGCGCCAATGAGAACATGCGTAATACGAATACGCAAGACCTGACATGGTACTTTGTACAATATTGCATACAACACAATAACACTTCACAACCGTGACTTTAGACTTTGAACCTTCACGGCTGGAAGTTGTTCAGGGGAAAGTGGCATCGAGATTCCTTTCTGGGGTCGGCTGTAGAACGGGACTTCAGCCGCAACAGGGTCCGGACTGATTGTACGTAAGCACGTTGCTTAGACTCCGCGGACTCGATGGTACATGCTATGTAGTATGTAGTATGTGCTCACACTTAAATAAGCTGTTGCGTTGTGTTCATCACCTATCGTCTATCGCACAAGATGTATGCATTAAGTACGTCTGTACTTGCTCTGTCGCTCTGTCAGCGAAGCCTGTTAGCGAAGCAACCTCTTGGAACTGTTTCGGATTCTAGCCGACACGCGTTGACACAACACACTAATATAGTCCCATGTGGCCCTACGGGTACAACGTGCGGTGGCCCCGACCGTGAGACTGCTTCTTCTATTGGACAAGTCACTATGCACGAACCGGCCGTATGCACCGTATTCGCCGTATGCAGTGTATCATCATGCTGATCACTGAATCCAATTCCCCACTAACAGTCTCGTGTAGATAAATAGCAGTTGTGTTCCTACCTTTAATACAAATCTCTGGAAATTTCGTCGAGCTGGACTAGTCGTCTCCTCGATCGTTCCGGCTACAACATGTCTAGCAAACAGTACATCGACACGGCCACAGCCGTCCCCAGACACAATGGTGGCCACACCACCATGGACACCCAGATGCTAGCAAAACTCTCGCAATCATTGCCAACCGCCGCGATAGCTGCACTCATCTTTGCAATATTTGTCTACATACCCAAGATCCAGCGCAAGATGCAGCTTTCCAAATTGCCACTGCTTAGTATCAGCGATAAATCTGGAGAGAAGCAGCGTCAGGAGTTTCTCATGTCTGCAAGGAAGATTTACGAAAAAGGACACGCCAAAGTAAACATCGCCTTTACCTTGATGGGATGTCATTGCTTACAACATGACTAGTTCAAGAATTCGGTCTTCAGAGTTGAAACTGATGATCGTTCGTTACTCCCGTCTGAAATCACCTGGCAACCACAACTCACAATTTCTAGGCCAAGATACGGTCGTGGTGCCTCTGAGTTTACTGCCCGAATTGCGAAGGCTCCCCGATGATGTTCTCAGTTTTCCCAAATTTGTCGAACAAGTGAGCAGGCAACTTAGGTCGATTGAGACATACCAGCACTAATTGATTGTAGGCCTTGCATGCCAAGTATACCAACTTGAACACTGAGGCGGACATGACCACCCATACAGTCAAATCTGATCTTACACCTGCGCTACGTAAGTCATTGAAAGGGCCGATAACAGACCGGTTTGCTTACACAATCCCAGCTCGACTGAACGCTATGGTCTGCCAAGAGGTCGACACCGCGGTACGAGAGTACATGCCACCCTGCGAGGACTGGACTGAAGTCTGCATCAACTCGAAGCTAGTCGACATGGTTGCCCAGATCTCAGGCGCCATCTTTGTCGGGCAAGAATTATCGAGAAACCCCGAATATCTCGATGCTTCCGCCAACTACACTCTCGATCTCATGGCAGCAATTTCGGCTATCAACCAAATCCGACCATGGCTAAGGCCAATCCTGGTACCCCGCGCGCCAGAGATACTTCGACTTCGCGAGCGAGAGGCCCAAGTTATCAGGATATTGAAGCCTATTGTAGAGGAGAGATTGGATCTCAAGGCAACCGACTCCAACTGGCAAGAGCCAGACGATATGATGCAATGGATGATCAACAGAAGCGATGGGAAAGATACGATTGAAAAGATTGCACAATACCAACTCAGCCTGATCTTCGCTGCCATCCATACGACAACGTTAACTGCCACCAACATCTTGTACACTCTCGTTTCCACCCCAGAATATATCGAACCTATTCGCGAAGAGGTCCGCACGACTATGGCCAACAATGGTGGCACCATTACATTCCAAGCACTGCAGCAAATGGAGAAACTCGATAGCTACATGAAGGAAGTCACGCGTTTTTATCCCACTGGTATCAGTAAGTTCCGACCATTGTTTCGAACCATCTCCAAACAGGAACAAATGACTGATACAACGACCCTCTTTAGCATCCTTCGGTCGTCGCGTTCTCAAAGGCATCACACTCAGCAACGGCCAATACATTCCCCCCGGCGTCGTCATCGAGACTCCCTCGGCCGCCATCTACGTTGACGACCAGCACTATCCGAGCTCTGCGGCGTTTGACGGCAACCGAGCCTACAAGCTGCGCTCGTCGGGCAAAGCTGCAGACATTGCCCGCAACCAATTCGTCACCACAAACGAGACCAACCTCAACTTTGGCTACGGCCGCCACGCCTGTCCGGGCCGCTTCTTCGCCACCAACGAAATCAAAATGATGGTGGCGCGCTTGATCCTCGAGTACGACATCAAGATGCCCGGAGGTGAGACGGAGAGGTTTCCCCAGATTGAGGTTGGAAGAATGTCGATGCCGTGTCCAGGGAAGAACTTGCTGTTTAAGAGGGTGGTTAACTAAGCGGGAGTGCAGGATAGAGGGAGCAGAATGCGGACTTGTCAGACAATGACATGTACAAGATGAGGGGAGAACATGGCACTTTGCAATCTTGCAGACTTGCAAGAGGGCTGCTTTGCTGAGGCGAGAGAGAGAATGCGAGAAACCAACAAGGAAAACCTTGTACTCGCCGCACACACATACAACTACACACATAATATACCATCAAAAAACCCTCACTAAACACACTAGTAACCAGATGAAAAAAACAAATACAGAACTTCTCTCATTCTATATTTCTCGTGTTTTCCACAAACGCCTCTGCATGCAAAGTCAAACATGGTTCAACTTGGCTCCAACTGGATACATATGTTCGTGTATACGATACCTCCATGGGTTACAATGCAAAGTGCACTGACGTTTTGTTTTCTTTCTTTTGCAAACTCATCACACAGCTGACGAAACGAAACGGCAGAATTTAGGAAAAAGACAAGCAAAGTTAAAAGTCAGGTGAAGACAAGAGAAGGAAAAAGCCGACCCGATCGGAAAGTAAAGGAAACAAGGCAAGCGAAAGAAACGGCGCAAGAGAAAGAAGAATGCCAAGGAAAAAAATAGAAGAGAAGATAAGAAAAGGAATAGAACGGAGAGATAGAGACAGAAAGAGAGAGAGAAATGCGCATGGGGCCAAATGTCCGAAACCCAAGGAAAATAAAGGAGCGGTGAAACGGGCAAAGGAAAAAAAAGGCGACTAACCGACCGTACTTGGATTCTCGGCTTTTGAAAGAGGCAATCAACCGCCGATGTTGATTTGTTTTGGACAACAACGGTGCTGGTGCCCGTTTCATGTACCGACAGCCCTATGGGCTTTTCACGTGACTGTGCCACGTTAACCTGTAAGAGTAGTAGCCAACAACTGACACTGCATGTCAGATTCAATGACAGGAGAGACAGACAAGTCGCAAATACTGAAACTCTTTCGGCAACTTGATTGAATAGGGCATTTCATTTATTCCCGCGTGCGTATAGGACCGCTTTCTTCCATCTAGCCACCACCACCACCACCACCCCTCATCTGCATCCCCATAAACGTTTCCGTTCATGTCTACTCCACCACTGTCCACTTAATCCCTCGTCTGCTAAACATTAAAAAACGCCCCATCACGCACACGTTTCCCAAGACCCTTCATTCCATCGTTGCCTAACACCCCCATAAACCTCCACCAGCCTACCTATCCAGTCATGCCCACCAAATTCGAACCTTTGTCACCAAAACCCCAAAAGTACTCCAACTGTGCTTGTTGTTGCGATCCAAACTCGCTCTTCTTCTTGCCATGGGCAAGTTGCACGAAAACAGGGGAAAAGAAAGTAAAAAAAACCAAAAGGGTCAAATAACAATGCATTAAAAACACGAAAAGGTATTGGTGCGGTGCGAAAGCAATCCAGCGCAAACTTCCAAACCAACCCCCGAATAAGTGAAAGAGATGCAGATCTTCATAAGTGACAGTATACTGTGTACAGACGATGCATAGTAGAACAAATGCCGTGATATACAAGAGGCGCGCCGTTTATATGCGAGAAGGACTGGGTCGCGACGTTGCCGAAAGATACCGCTAGTGAAGGGAACAAGGTATCGGTGTAGCGGTGGTACAAACGTGCGGATTTGCAAGTCCCAGTGCCATAATATGACGTGCGTTTGCCAGTAAGATTTCAGTCGTCGGATAGGCGATAATATGAAATCCTAGATAAAACGCCCCAGGCTCCATGTAGATGCTGAATCAGCCTCCGGAAAGGACCAAAAATAAGACAGTCTATAATTATGTGCTTTTGCGATGAATCCATGCTTGTGGGTATTGTCGTTTGCCGTGGCCACATTAGGAAAAGTACAGAGACCGGAAGCCAGCAGTCCCCGTGTGAGATAGGCGCGAAGACTCATTCTTTGCAGCCGTCCATGAAAGAGTTCTTTGGCCAATCGTATTTTGTTGATTTCCTGCAGACTGTTAGTGACGGTGGTATATCAGATTTTAAGTTGTAAACTTGCCAGTCAGTGAGGTTGGGGTTCGCGTAAGGCTCTGGATGTTGCCTGATGTAGTCGGTGGTGGGGTAACCATCAGGATCACAGGTCATGATCTGGTTGTCCTCTGGTTGGTAGATGCGAATGTAGTCAATGCGCATGGTAGCTGGTAGGTCCTTTGCGATTTCTTCAAGATTGATGGCCGCGAAACTGTTCGACATTCCGAAGTTGGCGATGATGGACATTGGCTCTTCGGGGATCTTTCGTGTACCGAGATTGCCGTTGGGGCGGATGGCCTTTTGGTTCATAGTCCAGGTCTTGTCTTCTCCAACATACCAGGTAATGAAGCCGTCTTCGCCTGTCTTGTACTCAAAGGAATAAGTCTGGTATTGCTTGCCGTCGTACCAGTTGTTGTTTAGATTGGTAAGTCCAGAAATAGCCTGCTGAAAAGGTCCACCCTTGTAGGAGTTCATTGTGGTAATCTGAGTGTCATAAACCTCCATGTATTCTAATTGTGGTTAGTAACAGAGGATGGGACTAGAGATTGAGATATTTACCATAATCGGGCATGTACCAGGTGTCGAAGGGAGCAGCCTGGAAGGACTGTGACACAACACCGATTGCGTTGCTTTCTCCAGGCCCCAAGAAATGAACGGAACCTTCGAGAGCATCAATTTCCGGGGCACTTCGAGACTTGCCAGGGCTGGGATGGTCTTCGCCCTTGCAGGTGCAGGCGGGCAGCTTCATTCCAGGCAAGTAACTGAGACCATCGTATGAACTTTGGTTTGGTGTAATACCGACATCGCACTCGTCGTGGTAGCTGTATGGCCAGAGACCTTCTGTGGAAGAGAGATAACCGGGACGGGCAAGGTTGCCCATTGTCCAGAAACCGGGCCAAAAACCACTGACATTACCGCGACCGGGCAGCGAGATACTGGCCTCTAGATGTCCACCTTTGTAGCAAAGCTTGTTCCATGACTGAATCATACCGGAGCGGTAGTTAAGTCCGTGACTTGGCTCGGCGGAGAATTTCAGGTTGAGGGCACCATCTTTGGTGAAAGCCTGATCGGGATCGTACCACTGCGGAATGTCAGCGCTGGCACGCTAAACATAGCTTGATGAAACTTACCTCCAAATCCATGGTGGCGCCGTACCAGATATCAACAGCTTGGAAAAAGGGATCGTCACCATCGTAAAAGGAGCGACCGTCAGTGTTGAATTCGTCTGAAAAGACAAGTACTTGTTTTGAGCCGTCGGCTGAGGTGCGGGTCATGACATCTTTCGGCGTGTCCGGGTCAATGAGACCTCTACGTACGTTGGTGAGTAAAGGCTCGCTTTGCTTGCCTGCTATACATAGAGGATTGTTTGTACACGGCCCCTTCTCTGTTTTGGTGACATCCTGTACGAATGTGCTATAGTGTGTTAGTAGGGTGAAGCGGCAGGTGGCGATGAGAGGAAACATACAGAATAGGGTAGCCAACGAAGAGCATGAGCAGACCGAGAGCCATTACAGCCAGACCACCAAGATTGACTATACCTCTACGAGTGAAGATGTCGCAATCTTTGGTGTCCTTGTCATTAGGGTCGGGGTTGTGCAGGTAGTCATCCTTCTCGACGTCTTCGGGGAAGAGCAGCAGACCGGCTGAGGGTAATATGTTGAACTTTTCCGATACAGTTTGTGTGTTCAGATCCTCTTCGCTGCCTGCGCGCGACGGCGCTCTTGAGTCGTCAAACGGCGAGCCAAAAGGCCCTCCGGTGTAGTCGGAACTCCAACTTGTGCGTCTCGAGGACAAGGCCGACGGCGATTGCATTGGTGATTCATCGTGGTACGACCGTGTCGTCCTGAGCTTCTTGGGCGGCAGCAACATCTCGGCCGACTCTGCGATGGTGGCATTGCTGTAAATATGGGAGTTTGACGGTGAAGGCAAGGCAGGACTCGGGGCGGTGCCGGGACGGATGGGCTGTGTCAATGAGCGGGCCGAGTTTGTTCGTGCAGATACTGGGCGCGCAGACGTTGATGTCTCGTCGGTCAGCGGCTCTTGTGTACCCGAGTTGAGGCGGAGATGGGGAGGGGCGTCCCCCCTGGGTGATTGCGGCATCATGGTGGGAAGGGGAGCGTGCGGGCTAGCGAGCGTATAGGGTGAGGATTCGCGCTGTCAAAGCTGACTGTTATCTGTAATGCAGAGAGCAAGGCGGATGATGTGCTGATGCTTCGTATTCGGTATGCGGGTAGAAACGAGTGTTGTGGTAAGCAATGGCACGCAACTGGCCGGAAATCGATCAAGGGAGAGCTCTGCAGGTCGTCCTGGCAGGGCACTGTCACTTGAACGGTCAGTCGGTCGACCCGGATACTGAGATGCCTCTAGAGAGTCGACAGGGCGAAAAGCTGCTCGGTATCGCTGCTGGTGTCGAGGAGCAGGAGGATGAGCGGGTGTCGAGGTGGACGGGGAGACGTCGGGTCTAGGGGTGGGTGTATCGCTCCTGGCCCAAACGGGGAGGATGACCGGGATGAGGAAATCGACCAGGAACGCGTGCCTGGCTTGGCTTGGCACTCTGTCACAGCGGCAGGAGCGAGTGGCGCACGACTTTTGCCTTGATGCGGAAGCGGAACCGTGGGAGAGTTGGCGCAAATGGGCGAGGTAGCAAAAGATGGCAAAAGGCGTCGCAGCGGATGGTAATGAAGCAAGAGGCGACGGGCGGTGTGGCAAGCCGGGGACCTTGTTCCTGAGTCGAAGCTTTAGGGGAGGAGGGAAGATCGGTCGCTGGCAGGGCGCTTGCATGCGACGGGCATTGAAGGATTGAAGGGCCGCTTACGCACACACACGGCGGGAGGCTTGTGCTTGCTAAATTTACTTGCACGTTTCAACACTTTGCACCTCTCGTCTCCTATCAGGGTGGAGCCGGTCAAGATGCAAATTGCCATGCCTTATGCTTGTTCGAAACTCTTACAGGCCGCTGTCATGCGTCGCGCGAGCAGCAGCACATGTCAACACCTTCACCCACTCACCCACTCAACCCGCCTCGTGCGTGTTGCACCATGCTTGCTTTTCGCCCTCCAGCCTCGCCATGCACCCAGCTTGTGTTTCTACAGAAACCCGCCTTGCTTAGCTCTGCCCATCTCGTTCGCATGTCTTCTCAACAACTCTCGGTACATGGTGACTACTATGTTTTTGCTTTGGGCCACTCGATAGCCCAGTGATCATCGGCTTCCCATGACGCGTCGCACCACATATAATAAACGCGCTCCCCAACCTCCCAAGCGCCATTTTGGTACCAGTCTTGTGAGCCCGTTGAGCCTGCACTTGCCATGTCATCGATTTATGTAGCCAGAGCGACTCGCGATAGCTATCGTATAATAGCTATCGTAGCTATCGTACGGAGTATCACCTGTCCGGCTGCCGAGAATAGCGTGGCGATCTAATTGACGGCCCATTCTTTTTGATCCTCGCTCATCCGCCTCGCCTCCCCAACGGCAACGGGTGAGACCAAGCCTCTCAAAGACATTTCGATACGAAAAAGAGGCCCATCGTTATCGAGTAGGTAGTCGGCCTGCTCTTATTTTCTCTATTAATCTCAACTCGAGTGCAGTCCATGCAATGTCTGCATGGCAAGGCGGAGGAGGCCGATACGAGCGCCAGTGCCGGCGGCTCACCCAAGGGCTAGGGACTACCCGACCGTGAAGGCGCAGCCAGTTCTGGAACATTGACACGACCGTCCGACGCATAACCGCAATTGGCCGTGCTAGGCGTATCCCGCAAGCCAATAAGGGACCCACATCATGCGGTAAGCTACCGAGTACAGCAACAGGGCTGAGCACCCACGATGCGCTCCACGGTCAAAAGTCAAGGCGCGCACGCAATGTGAACAAGCGGCTTGCTGAAATGCTGTCGTTATCGCTCATTGTCCCAGTGCTGTTCGCTTCTTCTGATAGATAACGTCACCATGGACGATTCGTGCGCGAGTGCATGTGCATAGCCACGTTGACTGCGGGCTCGGATCAACAGCATGCCCTGTTCCTCCTACAAGGCTTTGGCCAACGGAAATTGCCCGCATGTCGCAAATCTTTAACAAATAACAATCGTGATCGTCGCAACTTGAACGGCATCTGACATGCTCCACCAATCTGTCAGCGAAACCGTTGCGCAACCACCATATCCATGCCAGCGCGACGTTTCAAACGGCCTTATTTTTTTGCGCCATCATCGTCATAACCCCATTGAGCCATCATATATGTCTAGTGCCTGAAACTGCGCAAGCTCTTATGTGCTCGCCAATCTTCATGTTTTATATGTACTGTCCTGTTTTCAAACTAGCTTCTTTTACGACTCTACCGCGAGAGCCTTGAGCCCTACCAATCTGCCTTCATTCTTGTCTACAGTGACCACATAATACTCTGCCCTGGCGCCTTGGAGCTCTACCCGGAACACCTTGACTGTGCCATCTCCTGCCTGTTTGACCGCGTCCACAACTTTCTTGTATTGGCTCTCAAAGCCAGTGCCCTTGACTTCCTCGACCTGGTCGCTGCCGATGAGTTTCTTCAGATCGTCTGCGAGTACGTCAGCCTTCTGCTGTAAGCGAAATACACGCTCCACTGCTGTGCCTATCTATGCAAGTTGAAACTTTCTTACCAGCCGACACACTGCTTCCCTCGAAGCTTAATGCAACAGGCTCAAAAGGCTCGTCCGCATCGCTGATGTAGTATTCTTCCACCTGCTCTAGCATCTTGGGCACCGCTGTGTTCACGCTCATGGTGCCGTAGCCCTGCTTCTGTGAAGCATCCTTTGTCTCTGCCGATCCAACATCTTGATTTGCTTTGTCCAAAAAGGCCGCGTAGTCTGCGTCCGACGACATAGTGCGCAAATATACCGTCCGAAGAGAGGTATGTGAGCGGGGTCGAGGAACGGAGGTGCACAAGCTGTGAGCCGTCTGGTATGGTGGGAGCTGCCTGAGCGTAATCGTCGTGTTGGAGCTTGTATCAAGTGCAGGCTTTTTCCGCTTGCAGATGTTACACTTGTTGGGACCGACAACTCTACAAGCTTCAATCGTGCATGTGATGGATACAGGTTGTGAGCCTGCGCGATACAAATGTTGGATTAGCTTGCTCATGGTAGCCATCAATAGCCATGCGCAATGCCATGACGCAACTGCTCCGTGTACACATGCACAGCTAAGAAGCTTGACCCCACCATCTGTCACCTGGGCACCGGCTCCAACTCTACCTTTGCGCACACTTGTACGGATACCGTTATGGTCAACATACTTTTGTATACAAATTACATTCTTTCCTAGGCTGCTAAACTGCTATATCATTCTCGTTGGGGTTGGCAAACTCACAACACCCGCACAAACGCCCATATAGTATAAAAGCGCAGGGTATCATCGCCATGCCGAGGGACGCTGCCACGTACCTCCTGTGTTTTGAGTCCACTCAAATATCTCCCAGCAAACCGATCAAACCCCCCCGTTGCTTTCAAAGCTCACACAAAAAATATTTTGTTGTGTACAAATAAAGGAAACAAATGTGACAGCAAAACCGAAACTCCTTGTGTTAAACTGATTATACAATTTCCTACCATCATGCTCCAGGCGCCTTCTGTTCGACAGCAGCAGGAGTATGAGAGATGCCGTTCGTGGGCGCCGTGCGCGGGCTGCTTCTTTCAGATTTGCCGCCATTTTGCTTGCCTTCATCACCTTCATCGTCGTAGTTCTCATCGACGTCCATGTGGCGAGCAGCCGGCTCGTGATGTTCAGGTCGCTCAATTGGTCGTTCGATTGGTCGCTCGGGTCGCTCCTGCTTTGATGTTTCTGACATACGAGACAATGGTCGCGTAGTTGTCATTGGCGGAAGCGATGGCGGATGATGAGCGGCTTCAGACGGGTGGTAACCATCGTTAAAGCGCCGTGGGTCGGGCCCATCCTGGGGGCTGTGACGCGGCACTTGCGGCGACGACATGCGATGAGGGGGAGTTGGACGGCGGCTGTGAGGCTCTTCCATCTTTTGACGCTTTTCCTCATTGCTTGGGGGCTTTGCAATATGGTCATTGTCTTCCCATTCGCGGTGTCGTTTTGGCGGTGCGGTTGGTGGGCGCTCCTCACGATCACGGGCTGCCTGCTCCGCTGCTGCCTGAGCAGCTTGAGCAGAAGCTGGTGGAGGAGCGCCACCAGCAATGCCGCCAGTAGCAGAAGGGTCAGCATGGTGTTGGTATGGTCCCTGGTATCCGTTGCGTGGAGATGCTGCTCTGTTCTCGACGATCGGACGAACTTCTGGGGGAGGGCTAGCAGGACGAACAGCATAAGGTGGCAACGCGCTCGGGGCCGGAGCTTGAGTTGGCGGGCCACCGAGACCTGTAGGTGGAGGGGGTGGTGGGGGAGGGACACTGCCGGCATGGGGACCATAGTTGGGGTTCGAGATACGGGTGGGCTGCGGTGGTTGCTGAGGCTGCTGCTGCGGTGGCATTTGCGGTTGTGCATGAGTCACTTGTGGAGTAAGCTGTGGTGGTTGAGGGTGGTAAGGACTGGGTGCGACATGGTGTGTCTTTGGAGAAGGCGACATGCCGCGACGCATTGGCCCTGGTCCAGGAGGTGGGGGACCAACTGGGCCTTGAGGACCAGGGCCGTTGGTAGGAGGTCGGGGTGGCTCAGCGTATGACCTGGGTGCCTCCTGCCTCGGGCTTACAGGCCTCGGGGGCGCATGAGTAGGAGGACGGATAGCCTCACGCTGCTCATATGGGTTCAACTGCTGAGGTGGGAGACCGGGCTCACGGATCTGAGCGAGCGGTCTGTCCCATCCAGGCGCAAGGGCCGGGGGAGCAGGACCTTGCGGAGGCTGCTGAGGCTGAGGAGCGCCCCATTGCGGAGCAGTAGGGCCATGGACCGATGCAGGCTGGTAAGCCTGGGGATGTACGTCTTGCGGGATCGGGGCATTGCCCTGGTTTGGAGCCCCGGCAGACGTTTGCCCATTCTGCAGAAGCTGCAGGCGAGCCTTGATGTGAACGTTGGACGGGTCCAAGTCGGCTGCGCGCTGGTATGCATCGAGCGCATCGGCCGTTTGATTATTGCAGGATTCGTACTGTGACATGATCAATAGGAAGCTCAAAATGTGAGAAGAACAAAAGACATACCAGTGTGCCGAGATCGTACCAAACCTCGGAGATGTTAGGGTTCAACCGAATTGCTCGAGAGTATGCGTCCAAGGCGTCGCGGTATTGGTTGATCTGGTAGTACAGGACACCAATGCTACACCAGAAGGTTGGGTTCCGTCCGTCACGGTACACGGCTTGTTGATAGGCCTCGTATGCTTTGGGATACTTCTGCTGTGACATGTAACAGCGTCCAAGCAAGTACCAACTTTGGGCATCCGTTTGATCTGGAACACGTCGTTAGACACGCGCACATTGACATGGGTGTACAAGACTTACCTGAGTTGACAGATTTTTCGAGATATTCGATGGCCTGTTCCTGGCTTGCGTAATTGGTGCTCTGCTGGTGGTGTAGCCATCCGAGCTGTTGCAGCACCTTGGCGTGATTTGGATCACGCTCAAGGACCCGACGATAGGCGCCCTTGGCCGCTTCAAACTGCATCGTGTATTAGTGGTTGCGTGGTTACGAAGGCTACGTTGGACAAACCTCTTTCTGTTGCTCATACACGTGACCGATCTGAAACCAGATGTCCTCCTCGGTCAGCGGACGAGGCGGGTTGGTAACAATGTATTTGAAGCACTGCAAGATTAGCTGGTTTCATGCGTTGTAAGGTGGGGATGCTTACGTCAAGACTTTGGTTGAACTTTTGCTGTTGCTTGTAGATTATGCCAAGACGAAAGTAGATTTCGTTGGCCTTTTCGAACGTCGGCTCCATGCGCATAACCTGGGAGAAAGCTTCTTCGGCATGCTCAAGCGATCCATAGCGATCATAGAGTATGCCAATGCCATACCAGAGCTTGGGCTCCTAGTCATGCATTAGCAGGTGGCCACAGGTAGAGATTGCGCGACAAGGCATACCTTGGGATCTTGCAAATGGTAGAGTGCTTGCTGGTAGGCCGAGTAGGCCTGCTGCAAGTCATCCATCATCAAATAGCAGTGGCCTGGAATTGTCAGTCGCGTCGCGTACAATTTGCAAGGCCATGTCTTACCGAGACTACCCCAGACGTCGCCGTTGGTGGAGTCGACTTTGAGGATGGTGCGCAGATACTCGACAGCAGCTGGGAAGGCATCCTTGGTGCGCAGAATGCAGGCAATGCCTTGCATGGCTGGTACAGACCACTGGTTGAACTTCAACGCCTGTTCGTAGCACTGCATGGCACTGTCGTAGTCTTGCATTTGCTCGGAGAGGGAACCTGCGGCGCGTCAATTGAATGCTAGCGCACATGCGATGATGTGCGGCTTACCCATCTGAGTCCAGACAGCCTCGGTCAGCTGTCCCAAGAACTGCGACGGCGTCTTGGGCTGGTTTGCGTGGGGTGGGTGTCCGTTGACCTGCGCGTGGGCTGGATGCTGGCCTACGTGGTGTAGAGGCATGCCCGTGGTGGGCGAAGGTTGCTGATGCTGGGCCATGACGGCTGGTCGCGACAGCGCTGCCTTCAATGCGACGAGTGCGCTACTGAAGCCGCGGCGGTGACGAGATGGTCGATAGTGAGCGAGTCAAAACCAAAGAGAGGCAAGGGTAGTGTCGCCAGGGCGTCTGCTGGGGTAAGATTTAGATGAGGTTTGATGATGGGAATTGAAAATACATACAACTGTTGGTGGGCGCGTCTCGCAAGCTGGCAGACGGGTGACAGTCGAGGCGTGGAGAGGCTGGCGCGGAAGAGCAGCAGCGCGCAGAGAGGAACACGGATGAAGTGGACCCCGACTCGTATCAAGCGGAAGTTGCTCTGATGCAGCCAAGCTGATGTCTCGTCGCTGGAAACGTGCTGAAAAGAGACTGTCGTGGGATGCAGCCTCGTGTAGGAGAAACAAGTGAGGAAGTAGCAGACGGAGCGAAGAGGGAAGGGGCAGGGCGGTCCAACGCTCTTTCTGTGTGGGTTAGGGTTACGAGATGCTCCAGGACGATTGCATCTGTGCGAGCCATGGGCAAGCTGATCCCTGTCAACACCAAAAGCCACAATCGGGACCCGCCAACAAATTATGCCCAGACACGCCGCCCACCTTCTCACACGTGCTTACTGTACATGGCAGCCTTGTGTCCGCCGCCTGCTAAAATCGGCCCATGGCGTGAACAGGACAAGAGTCGTGGGTAATAAATGTCGCATCCATGGCAATTATTACTACTTGATGCGCCTCTGTTAGGAAACCGTGTTGTAACTTGTGGTGGGCGATCCGGTAGCGTTCGTGCCAGGTTCCAAGATTCTATCGGCTCCGCTGTTCGGTTCGATGAATACGGTACCAGTACCGCTATTGCGCTATGTGCGGACACTGCGGAGGCCAGATCAATCTGTTTCGGCCGACGCGTTCGTGGGCGAAACTGAGCCACCTCCACACGCACAAGTGTGCTCCAATTCTTAGTCATTCTACAGTACAGTACACGTAGTATATGGACGGGAGCATGGTTGCCTGTCGTCCGCCCCATGTGCGCTTGGGCGGGCAGCTTTCTTTTTTTCCCGCGGCAAGGCGTGGTCGCGTCGCGGAGCTTTATGATGAGATTGGCTCCAAGCAGTGCCAGCCACGCGACCGACGACGAGCGACGCTGTTGCGCCCACGGACGACATGTGTTGGTCAATGGGGGCGGGCGACGCAGAAGTAGTGAGCTCAGATGGGCTGCACACAATGGGGGGGAGGGGGGCTGCACGCGCATGCCTTGGTGCTGACAGTGACGGTTGCCGTCAAAAGGGCTTGGCTCAGGGCAACGGCACCTTGCAGGCCTTGCAGGCCTTGCAAGCCTCTTGACGGGATACGGGATACACAGGCTCAGAAGTACGGGGGGGCAGGCAAAGCACAGGGAGCTTGCGATGATCCCTCGCCAAGCGGCACGTCTCCTCCACATCTGAAGCTTCCGGTCCTCTGCTTAGGCTCGCACGCTCGGCATGCATCAGTGCTGTGACCGCTCCCGCGCGCTCGTGTCACCCAATCCATCCCTGCCGCAGCCTGCAATCTGACAAGGAGGCGATCATTGAGCTGGCGCATGAGCACAAGAGCCGGGATTTGCGTCGCCCCAGGCTGGCAGACCAGGCCGCTGGCGTCTGCCGCTCCCCCCAGTCGAGCCGTGATTGCATCTAACCGGGCTTGGCGGGCTGCAGCCCACCGCACCGTTCGCGGATATTGTGACAAGAGGCGCACCTGTCGATGCCCTTTTGGGCCCTGGCGGCGTTCCACCAAACAGCCTGGCCGAAATAAGAATATCGGCCCGCCGCTAGGGACAAGCCACTCACTGGCCACGTGAAACTAACGACGGCCCATAGCCACACCAAGTGGACCCAGGGGACAAGGCCTGCGCGTCATCACAGCCAGCCGTGCCGGTATAAGCGAGTGCTGCCCTGCGAATCCGGAAGGTCGCGAGGAACAAAGAAGCCAGCCACCACACGACTGTATGTATGTACATATGTATATACGCATTATCCACGCCTGCCGCACCATATGTGCAATGCGCTACATACCGTGTATGTACTCCTACTCCTAGTATGCTGGCCTGCAGCGCATCCAGCCCGGGTACGGCAACACGCTTGCGAAACGCACCAACTGTTTGTTTCATCGTGCGTGCCTGTGTGGTGACGCTGTCGAGGCCCCGGCGCGACCGCCCGTGAGCTGAACCTCCATCGTGCCATCTTTCGAGAGCAACCTAGCCCAGCCACGGCGACTCTGGACGGCGCACCTGAACACCACAAGTGCCGCTGTACACCTTGTGTCGCGTGCTAGCCCAAATGCCATGTGCAGCAAGTGCAGTGCGTACCATTGCACTGTACTTGCATACATTATCTGCCCTCATCGCGCCATTCTCGAATACCATGGATGGTGGCTGCATTATACCACGATTCTGAGTCGGCATCTGCGGCCGATCTTGGTGGAGTGGTTGTCCAACAAGCGGTACCCCAGCATTGCTTCTGTTCCTTGTATTAGTGTACGCCCCCAGCGCCCGCTCAGAAGCAAACATAGCCACGCCTCAAGCCGCACGCCGCACGCCGCACGCCGCCAACCCAAGAAGCCTCTATCGATATCTCATTTCCGCTCACCCCAGTCCGTCGGCAAATGGCCGCCAGTTCAATACTCTCTTTCTCCCATCTAATTATCAACAACCCCTAGCCCCTACAGTTGCCGCCCCCTCCCATCCACCCCCCTCGTCCAACCTACAGTACACATCCGAACGTCACACGGCGCCTAAACGCTTATACCCACCTGCATGCGGCGGCCGTGTCCCTCTCCCACACAGCCAGGCTAACAATGCTGTACACCGGGGAGCAGCCCACAGCTGGCTCATATACTGCAATAACGGTTTCGTCTTGCGACGGAGAGATCTGGAACATGGCCTTCCCTACGCCCTACGTAGCTTAGATTGATTATCCCCCCCTCCTCCCTCTGTGACACACTTCCCGGACGGTCTTGCATGGTCGCTAATGCAGCCGATCGACGACCCCGCGTGGGCGAGGAAGGTGAGTGGTTGGCAACCGCCGTTGGCTGACAGGTTGCGCATGACGACGATTTGCCGACTCTGTCTTGTCCGACGTGCGACCACGCCCTCCGCCAGATCCACAACTGACCTGCAGTTGCTGCTGGTGGAAGGGGACAAGCCTTTTCGCCATCTCCACTTTTTCCTTCGTCTCCACACTCTTTTAACATTGCATCCCTCGAAATTGTCCAAGCAACGGGTATTTGCCGCTGCAATGCTCGCACAGTGGGTAAAGTGGGTGGGTAGCTGAAAAAGGGAAACGGCAAGGCGCAGAAATGGGCGTCGTACCACCTTTGCATGTCCTCCATCCATTCCACGACTCGTAAATCGGTCCCATTCATCCCTTTTCGCTTCGGATATGTTAATCCCCAAGGACAGGGCGCCTAATGAAATATCTCCGTGTGGTGTGGTGTGTGGTGTGTGTGCACTGTGGTGCTGTCCCAGTCGCGCATCAGCACCCAAACCTTTTTTGCCTTGAACTTTGTTTTTGCCTGTTGTCCGTGGGAGCAAAGGACCAAGTTGCAGCTCTTTCGCTTGCTTCGCTTGGCCTTGCCCACCCCCAAGGTACATAGAAAAGGCTCGGCAACAAACCGAGTGCTTGGTGTGGCAGCCTTTATACCCACATTTTTTCCTCACTTTACTTGCCTGCTGCCTCCTCCGCGGAATTCATGGGGAGAGATCTGCATCACTTTATATCATGAATGCGCACGAACTACCAACTTGTCTTTCCAGTTTCCCTTCTTTCCGCTAACCCAAGTAACGGAACTGTGGACTTCTCCGTTATGTCACTTTGGTTTTTTCGGTCGTGGGAAGGGTTCGTTGCCTGGTGGTGGGTAGTACGAGCCCTAGCCGCCGCGGCGCTGCTTGCTGGCCCCGATCCGATACGAACAGCCCCATCGTTACGGGATCCGAACGGGGGTCATGTGGTCGCCGCTAAGAATATATTCGCTGTGGGTGGGGGTGAGGTGGGGGGCCGCGCATAGTTGCACGGGAAGGCTAGAGAGATACGGAGTAATTACTGGCTTAAATAATTATTTGTGAGGTGAGAAGGAAGAGTGTAGCTAGCTGTCGATTTTCTCCAGGTTTTCTCGACACATGCGTTTGCGCTGGAGTGTTGGATTGACTGGTAAGAAGATATGCCTGAGTGATTGTTTGGACTCGATGCCTTGTTGGTTTCTACTTCTCATTACTGATTCAAGATGCCTGTGAGTTTCAAACTTTTTTTCTTTGGTACTTGGTATCACCACACGTTGGCCTTGCAATCTACCCATGAAGCGGTCTATGAATTAAAAGATTTCATGTATACCTAGTGTTTCTACTTCTCTTCGTTTTATTTGATAAGAAGGTGCTGGTATGTGTTGTCCGATACCGCTTGTGGAGAGGTATCACTGCCTAGTGGATAATCAGCTGAGATGAATCGTGATCAACTATGACTCCATCTTTTCTCTTGCTGCTAGCGATCGAAGAACTTTTGTTGTTCCGCATGTACTTCTCTTGAGTAGTACATCTTAAAGTAGTCACTCGTTGCCCAACTCAAAATCCTCTCCAAGTTACACTAGCTGAATCTTATACTGTGTTGATGTGAGCACAGACGACCGTATTCGGCGTACGGCTTTCCGACTAGAAATATTATCCAGCAATCAGAATGTCGTGGTTGACGGCGAATTCTCGGGGAGCGACGAGCTTACCCGTTGTTCGTTACGCGTGGCAGGGTGAGACATGTGATGGTTGAAGTCTGGGGTAGAGTATATAAACTTCTCGAAACAAATATTACGGGGGTATTACACATGGAGTATACAAAAAGGAAAGTGAGAGAGGACACTACAAATACTACACAAGATTATAGAATATTTCACTCGCTAATAACACACATGTGCAACAGCCTCTTTCCTCGACACGCAGGTACTAACCCCCCACCCAATTCTCCTCGACTGGCAATCCACCCGATTCGATGCCTTACCCGGGCCTAGCCGCCCGTATACGTACTGTACCTTCCCACGCAACGCAACCCATATCCTATCTAGTGGACCCAGTAACGCAAGGCAGTTTTCAAGGTTTCTAGCCCCTGCCTAGTGCTGACATTCCGCTCGGATGTGCCGATGAGTGCATATTGTAGGTGTTTAAGCTTCTCACCTCTTGCATGTCTCATGTTGCTGTTGGGGTGGGTAAAGAGGGGGGACAGTGAGAACCGCGGCTCGGTTGAGTTGCTGTCGGTAGGTTTTTGGGTCAGGTGGCGAAGGGTTGGGGTGGTTTGGACGGGTAATGCACTACGTATGTAGTCATGACCGTGTTGTTGGAACCTTTTACGCACCCTACGAGCAATGTCTCAGGTGACAAGGACATGTCTATCTTACCTCGAAGATACACACTCTGAAACTGTACACCCTTTTGCTACTTAGTCCGAACAGACGGAAAGTACTATTCATCCCACCTACCTCTCGTCTGTACATGCGTAACAAGAAAACAATTTGTTATCTCGGCCAAAACCAGTCTGCTCTCTATGCAGAGGCGGGGTTTGCCATGCCGGCTCGTTCGGGTATGTGTTGTTCGTGTGCAATACTAGCCCATTTTCACTTGGTCTCTCCGTCTGACGACGGTACCGCTTACATGTACACCTACATGGTATGGTGGGTGGGTACTTACATAACGCTGTTTCGCACCGTAATTGTACTAGAGCGGGTTCGTTCGTAAATGAGTTTGTTACAAATCCTTTTACTTGTATAAACCGTTCCTCTGGGTTCATGCAAAAAATGCCGTCGCTAAACATAGCCACGGACAAGCCCCACTTAGGCTCCGTCATGTCAATGCAAATCGATCGTTGTATGTAATCTGTAGTCGATAACAGTACCGTACTATTGAGTAAATATGTATATATGTACCTTCTAAATCGCTGTTCCACAGAAAACATAAATCAAGAGAATGCCCCCTCCCCAAGAAAGAAGAAGCCCCCCGGGGTATATATTGTCAAACTCCCTCCCTACTTGTTCTATGGAGGCACGCAGAAACCGGAAAATCGGAAAACTCCGCATACGTCAGCCTGCCCAGCCCTATCTGGGGAAAGGGGATTTGGAAATTAATCTTAGCATATCGGACCGTCAACTCTGACTCGGGCCGTTATACTGCATGGCAATTCAATGCACGCACTGGTCGAGTTTGGTCCTTGTAAACGGGTAATCGATTGACAGTTGGCGACCGCGGCCCTGTCTCGGTGATGCTGATAAGATACTTGGACGTGATATAACCATGTCTTTACTGTACCACTCCGTGTTCAAGTTGGCATAGCGCTTCGTGCTTGATTCAATTTGTCATCCCGCTCCCAGCTTAAGGACCCAGTTTCGTGAAAATCTCTGCCCCACTTTGGTGCTGTTGGTCTTCTTTTCAACACCCACTGCAGCTGCGTTGGCCTTACTTGCTGACTTTTTTCCACATGCATCCTGTGCACATGCCTTGACTTCGATTCATGACTTTGTGTTCTCGCTGTGTTTCGGGACATGGGTAACCCAGGCGCAGCTTCTCTGCTTCATCGCATATGCGCAAAATGGGACCGTTGTTGGGCTGTGGCTGTGGTATCCAGTGGTTACACACGTGTATGGTGTAGACAATGTAGCACATGTTCAGGGTGCTCTGGGGGTTCCTTCCGCGATAGGGTGGTCTCTTGTGTGGGTCCGCGAAGTTGCCGCCGTGCGTACCGTGCCGGTTGGGTCAGTAGCGAAATTGTCCGATTCGAGGCTGAGAAAATCCTTCAGGGAAGTTGTCGTGAGGCGATTCTCCAAGGTGTCTCACTGAGTGATTATTGACGACAATTCGGATAGATGTTCGCTGATGTGGTAGAGTACACCAGATCTTCTGTTCTTTCGTAACCAATCTCAACACCACCTCTTAGCAACCTTGAGACAACATCCCAACAGCACAGTGATGCCAATCTGAGCCCTCTTGCGATGTTTTATTTTCGACCTGAAAGGCAGTTTTTCAACTGGGGCTGCTGCTGTTAAAGGAGCTGTGGATGATGCAAGCCTCCACAAATGAGATGTCGCAACGGGTTTTTCTTTAAAACAAACGTTTTGAAAAAGGAATGCGACCACCACCCCAGAAATACTCGTGTCTCGTGAGCAGATACAGCCCCAGACAGAAGCAAAGTGAGAGAGGGAGAAGAAAAGAAGGCCTGTCTGCCCTTGACTACAAACCTGACGGCCACCATGGTTTTTGAAAGGTCGTTGGACCAAAAGGAAAAAAAGCAAGTACGTTGGAACGCAGGTTAACGTTGCACAGGCCAACACCCTACCACCCTTACAGCACGTCAGGCGTTCCTATATCCCTTCCTATACACAGCGGTTTACGAGAAAGGCTGTGGTCGATGACGGCATAATGCAAAGAAGGGCAATAAGGGAGACGAGCGGTCAAGTAGTCCGTGCGGTCAAGGACAGCGTGACCCGCGATCCGTTCTGCTGGTTCGCATTGCTACTGGCTTGAGCGGGTGTTGATTATTTTGCGGCTCACGAATCCGACCTTTTTGTTTCGCAAGTGGGAGGGGAAGTCATTAGCCTCGATGCGTTTGCTTGTTTGCTGACTCGATGTGCGACGGTTGCAAGTGGCAGGTTCACCTGACAGTGCGGGAAATAAGGGGGCGAACATGTCATGGACAAGCGGGTGGTTCGCGCCAACTTGGTAATGCGAGGGCTTTCATTTTCTTGGTGCGACCTTCACGGCTGCTCTCCCCACCCACACCGCTGGACTGCGACCCAGTCTGGCGTATGGAGTGGTGATGTCATGTCTATGCCATATCCTAAAATCAACGAGTGCCTTAGCACGCGGCTGAATCTGTACATTCGGTCGCAGATGCATCTTTGAAAAGGTGCAGCACAGAGAGGGGTCAGATATGGTCTGATGGAGCAAATGGAGTGAGCCAAGTGCCACAGGCGTAACTAACGTATTGCCTAGATGCTGCATGTCGAGTCACAGCCGATGAGGCTTGAAAGAGGCTTGCAGAAGGCAGCTGAGTCGGCCTGCATGTCGGGCCAACGACGCTTAAATCACTCGATGGTATGTATCATGCACCCGGTACCTCAATATGCATACGCGATTGCCGCGATCAACGTACTGTACAGTAGGATGAGCATTATGCCCATGTTACGGAACTAGCACTCGCCGAAAAGGAAGTGGTACTTAGGTATCGGCCCATGCGCAAAGGAAGGAACACCAGAAAAAGCGGCTCAAGAACCAGTGGCTAGCCCCAAAACGCCGATGCTCGCTGCCCCTAGTATTACATGCGGCAAGGAGAATATGACTGCCTCATCTCTCTAGTCCTGATGCTATGCGGTTCATCTTGCATGATATGGGATAGACCTAGCCCAGACGAGCCGACACTCTGGTTCTTCTACAGCAAGGACAACTCAAACAAGACATGTCGCCGTGAATTCATATTGCATGTCATATCCACTGTAGGTGTAGGGCTAGGAACAGCCACAAATAGTGCCTCCAAAATCGACCCCCACTGTAACGTTATCAGATTAATCAGGAGAAACGGCAATTATCCACATGATGTGAAGGAAAATCCTAGTCGATACATCTGTTCCTTGACCCTTTTCTTGCATGGGGTTGTTACGCCGCGAGTCGCACATGTAGTAGCCAAGATCCATGTAGACTATACCAGGGCATTCTTCCTTGTATTGCTGCGACCAGTAGTGAAGTTCTGCCGCTGGACATTAACGTCACTTGTATACCTCAACGTGGGATAAGTTCAAGGATGAAATATGCATGCTATGTACTCTTACAACCCACCATCGATCCATCCACATACTCCATCACCAGAAAATGAAAACGACGCCCATCATGTAGGATGGATCTTTGCCTTTGCGAACGACTTTAAAAAAATAACGCCATATATAACCCTTTCGAGACCGCGTAAAAGGGCAGGGGAATCATCATACAAATAACCAAAACAGAAAGACACAACATGTCTCGATAATTCTACGTAGAAAAAAAGAGGAAGACCGAGGTGAACTCCACGTTGAGCTTCCCACCGTGGTTGAGAGGCTGTATGAGAAAGGGAAAAGGAAAAAATAACATGTATATGTTGTCTAGGGGGCTTTGAAGTTGTCCACCTGTATGGAGAAAGGGTTATTGTGCTAGTCCGAGCTGAAGGTTGTATAGAATCCGGGTTGTGAGGTTGCTTGCGAGATAGCGGTATGCAAGGTGAGTGGAATAACGGGATGAATATGCTCCACCGTGGTCGTCGGCTAGAGAGTAAGCCCGAATCTTAGAACGGATAATGAGTGTGGGTGGAGTGCCAATGGCTCTTGCCGGGTACGTCTTCTTCCCATGTCATACAACAGTCGTCCTTAGTATTCACCATTATCCGGCGAGGCAACACTAGCAGGCTCGACACTAGCACTCGCCCTCGCCCTCTCTTTTGCGCCTCCGCCCAGACTAAGCTTAATCTTCTTCTTCTTGGGCGAATCACCACCGTCGTCATGTTCTCGGTCGCGCTTGCCCTCGCTCCTCTCACTGTTCTCACTGTGTTTGCGGTCCAGGTCATGTCTGCTGCCCGTCTTGAGCTTGACCTTGAGGGTGCCACCACCGCCGTTGCCAGATCTGTCGCGGTCAGCCTTCTTGATGTATGAGCTCTTCTTCTTGATCTTGCGGCGCTCGGGCGTATCGTTATCGAGGCCAAGCTCGTCGGCGTCGTCGTCGGCGGCGGCAAGTTTCTTGATGGGTGATATACCCTTGGATTTGCTGCTGCTCTTCGGGTTGGACGTGTCCTGCGAGCCCGGAGCAGGCGTGCCCATGCGACTTCCCAGTGGGGTGTTGCCTAGCCCCGAGCCTGTGCCGTTGTGCCCTGCCAGCTTTGCCATTGCGTTCCGCGAGCTCTGCCGGCCGCTTATGCCAAGGCACTTTTCCAAATGCTGTGCAAATCGCGTGATGAGCAGACTGCGCTTGCAGTTTGGACATGTGTGCCATGGGATGTACGAGGCTGGCTTGCCTCCTGTGTTGAGTTTGATCTCCTTGGTGTCGCCACCCGCCATGTCCGTGTCTTGCGAGCCGGGTGTACCCACGCTCTCCTTTTCTGCGTTCTTCTGCTGCTGCTTGATCAACTCTCGCTCCTTCTTGCTCTTGGCCATGTCGGTCGGGAAGGGATTGCCGTAGAGATCATGGCCCGGGCGCTGAACGTAGGGATACAGCAGACAGTACTCCTTGGTCAGGTCCGGGTTCTGCATGCCCTTGCCCATGATCGGGGCCATCAGCCGAGGCAGCTTGCAGTGCGGACATGTTATCTCGGGCGTCGTCTTGAGCGGATTCCCCTTGAGGAACACGCGCCCATTCTCATACTTGGCTGCCGGCGTGTCGGCGACGGGTATCGATGTGGCGCCGTTGGTGGTCTGTTTCTGCGATTGCGGCTCAAGGTTCTGGAGGGCGATGGACTCGGCCTGGGTGGCAGCCGACTGCATGCGGAGGAGCTTCTCGGAGCGGTGACATGATAATGCCGTAGTGAAGACGATGTTGCTCACCAAGTCTTCTAAAATGTCCGTCGTCTGCCATCTTCTTAGCACGCGCACGCATCAAAGCATAGCCGACGACACCGTTCGCGGTTCGCGGTTTGCCGTCGAAAGCCTACCAGTTCAGCCAGCACATCTGACGACAGTCCGACAGCAGCGTCGACGCCCTCGCCCTGCTCGTCTCCCGGCCGGTCCTCAGACTTGTCCATCGCTCGCTGCTGACTCTTGCAATGCAACGCGATGCTAAAGGACGGAGAAACGGACGCTGCCAACTGCACATGTGACATGTGCTGAGACGCTAGCGCCAGTTACGGGAGTGTACCTAGGTGCCTAGGTACGTCTCCGTGGCACCCCTGCTCCGGCCCCGTTTTAGCGTCATGCATTAGCTAACCATGCAAGCCATTTGAACTACCCCACACAACCACAAGTCCTGCCTTGCAGCTTGTCGCTTGTCCTGGTACTGCAAGTGTACGAAGCCATGATGATGATGAGGCTATTGTAATTTCTGATAAACTTTCGCCATCTACCTAGTGCACTCACACCACCTGCCACCTTGCCAACCTACCGATCGTGCTTCCGGCCTGTCTTACAATACACACGCCCTGCTCAGACCCAGGCATGGGCACCCTGTTTACAGCCAGGTTGGCAACAGCCGTTGGCATACCTTCGCCGAGGTTGTAGTTACCCGTAGTGACAAAGCCGATGAGATCCGCTTCGTCAGGTACCACAGGATACCTTTCCTCGCCAGCTTTTGGACCCTCTACCAAACTCTGTGCGAGCCCCTGACGCTGTGTGGGCTTTGGCTTATCGACAGCTCCATGGCCCTGTTTGCTAGACGTGCGCCTGACGCCGGCTTGTTGCATCAGCGAAAGCCATTTACTTCGGGGCTCTGGCTCTGTTGGCAGCTTGTAGATGCGGGCGCAGTCCGTTGGAGTACCTCGTTGTATCATGGTCACCTTCACAGTGAAGAGGTCAAGCGAGCGTGACGTATCACTGCCAGGGCTATGTCCGCCTACCAAATCCATCGCCTGCCGGTATGACAGCTGGCGGAACAGTGCGCTGGGCTGCTTCGATACCTTTTGCATATGTGATTCTGTCGCTGTGGGCAGTAATCTCTCCCAGTCACAGGCCCAGGCATCTCCGACCTCGCCCTTCTTGCCGCTACCAAGGTCAATAGTAGACCACTCGATTCGCTTACCTTTCGGACGCTTCGTCCATTCATGTTTTCTAGCTTCTCGTTCACGCAGCTCCCAAGTCCAGCCAGCATCTGTGCCAGGATGATCGTATGGAAAATGAGGTGTTGAGCGTTCGAAATCGACCTGGCGCCTCTCTTTCAGGCCACCAAACCTCGGGTTGCCACCCGTGGACACCGGGTAGCGCATCATCTGTTGCCATACTGCCATGACACACTTCCAGGGAAGCAATATAGTCCAACATCTGCTTTCACGCGATGCGAATATAAGTGTTGGTATATTTGGGTCGGTCGGTCGAGCTTCGGGGGCTTCGCCTAGGGTACACATGCTTTTGCGGCGGTTGATCGACTTCTGAGATGGCATTGTACGCTGTGCTGTCAAGCGGGAGGTGGTGTCAAAAATTGATGCAGCATTCTGCGTCTTGTCAATCGGCCAAGCGGCCAGCGTCTCAATCAGAGTGTCTAGGGACTGTTGGTCTTGTGTTGTTGGTATGGGAGAAGGGGGACCGCGCAGTCGAGGATCCGATATATCGAAGGCCAGTAGCGCGCCCACTGGTAGTGAGGCGGCATCTGTTACAGAAGCCAAAGCAGTCCATAGAAACTGTGGAGCATCCGCAGCGGTCTCGGACGAAGACACAGGTTTGAGGATGGAGCAGAGTGTCTCCGCAGCCGCTGGCCCCGTCACCTCAATCGAACCTATCTCGAAGCGGAGATCATGAACGGTCACAGCCGGTTTCTGCACTTTGGAGATCCTAATGACCTCATTCCAGAGCTGCAGGAACACCTCTGGATGCGCCCGAATGAAAATCTTCCTCTTTTTCTCATCATCTATTGGTGCACACCATATGACAGTGACGCGGGCAATTTTCCGTGGTGGCCTTGCTTCTCTCTCGCATATCCAACCCTCCCAGGCCCGAGTACCATTGCTCCACTTCCTAGCCCGGCCTCTGTCTTGCCAAGGGTCCTCAGCGCCATCCGTACCGAAGTGAAGCCCCTTCAGCACCCCACGTATGCTGGCTTCAGGGCCTTCGAGACTGATGGTAGACATGTAACTCATGTCCCAAGCCACCGCTCCTCGCTGGGTCGCAGCTCGGTGCGTCAGACGGTAAGACTTGACGACGGGCTGCAGCGGAATTGCAAACCGCCAGAGAGGCTCCTTGGGGTCGGTCATCTTTGCGCGCTTCGCGTGCCATATATGTGTGGGCAGCCATGTCTTGTCTCGCTGGCGTCTGCGGAAGCGTGACGGAGGGGTAGTAGGCGTAGCCAGGGCTGGGAACCTGCGCCTTGGGGTTGGGTTGGATAGAGGCTTCGCGACTTCCTTTGGAGGGTCCTCCATTCGTGCATCGCCATCCTGGTCCTTTTCGCCAGTTGCCGTCGCCGCACTACTTGCACCCTTCCTCCGCTTCGCCCTCTTCTCCCAGTCCTGTCTGCTCTTCTCTATCCCCTCCTTGCGCAGCCACTTTTTCTTTCCCTTACCAATACCACTGCCACTCGTACCTCTTGCAATAGGCGTATTATCTTCCCTGGCCTCCTGACGTGCCCTGACCCGCAGTCTTTTGGGCACGCGCTGCGGATTGTGGCTCGCTGTGCGCCTGCGCAGCTCTCTGGGCACTTCTTGGAAGGCCCGCCGCGAAAGCCTTTTCTTCGCAGCCCGCATGGCATTTTCCAGTGACGCAATCTCCGTCTCATGCGACTTCAGAAAATTCTTAACGTTGAGCTCGCCATTGGGATACGCGTCCCGGCTCGGTGTCGCAGCGATGACATGCTGCGGTCTCATCGGGAACCGGGCGCGTTTTGCGCTGTTGCCGGGGCCGGGGTGCGAGGTTTGCTTCCTCTTCTTTGATGTATCGGCCATGGTGGTTGCCTGGGTATCGTCATGTGGATTCGTCTAGTTAGGTTTCGTTGGGGGACAACGGCAACCAAAGCTTGTGGCCTTGCTAGTTCTTTTCGCGATACATCCCCACACCAACCGGCTAGCGCATCGTAAGAGTCACGATGGCACGTGCTCCTTGTTCTTCCGAGTCGCCGAGAGCGAACCGAAGAGGACTGGACCCTTCTACGCCTTCCACCACTAAACAGGCGAGTTGTTTAATTACACAAACATCCAGGCCAGCAACCACAGTTCGTTTCATCGGCGTTGGCCCTAGTCCTTTAATTGCTTAAATTCGTCCATTCACAACCGTCGTCATTTCGCATCGTCGTGGGCAGGCCCCACTTTCACGGCCCCCGTGATTGCAGCGAGCCCCCTGCATCATGCTCAGCCCTCGTTGGACCTTGCCCTGTCTTAGACAGTCGTTGCTGGGTCTGTTCGTTCAATGTTTTCCTACCTTTGTGTCCACTCCCACTGAGTCTCGCACACCACAACAGCATTCCTCTTGACACATCCACACCTTGCAGCATTCTGATCCCACCTCCATTGTTTCTGAACAACGCAACACATTATAATTTAGACCATAATGATTCAGACATACACTACCATGTCTCCTGCTTTCCCACCCCCTGAGGAAATGTGCAAGTTGAACTTCAGCCCTCTACGGTCACCGTCCCCGAGGAGACGGTTCCACCACGAACGCAACCAGTCCGAAGCGACCCCGCGTGTCCGACCCATCAGTTTTCAAGCTCCCTCTCCCATGGCACAACAACACGCAAAGCGAGCTTCAATCTACGTCTCGGACGCCTCCATCATTCTTGCCTCACCAGTAAAGTCAGCGAATTCACTGTTCAACGACGAGTCAACAGCAGAACCCATCGACCACTACTCTATTCTGGAAATCACGCCTGCGGCAACTACGGACGAAGTCAAGGCAGCGTACCGCAAACTCCGAGCCGTGTACTTTTCAAGCAATGCACAGAAATACCGTCGTCTGACAGCCGCCTTCGACGTGCTGATGGATCCGGAAGCCCGCCAAGCCTACGATGCAAATTACATGCCACGTGCACCGGAACCCTCATCTCTCGCTAGCATCGGTGAGATTACAGAGCAGGGCAAGCATTGGCGTAAGGACAGCGCCCACGGCGACGACTCTGTGATTGAGGAGGAAGACGAGGAAGACGAGGAAATGCTGGAAGAGATTCAAGAAGACGTACGTGACGACGACCCCAACTGGGGTCTCAAACGCTACCAACCTACTCACAACCCCATGCTCGGATCCGAGCCATACTTCTCCTACGTACCGCTGCCTACACAGGCCCTGCCCAAGTGTAGACAGCCGTCGTACGTAGGTGTCTTTGCAGCCTATGCGCTGCCGAATTAGAGAAGCACCCCTTCTCGTCCTCTTTCCTATGTCAACAGGCAGCCACTACCAGACTGGAACACATCTCTGTTTCCTCATCATGTTTTTTCTTGCGTAAGCACGTTCTTCGCAATCACATCGACCCACACCTCTTCTGCAGGAGGTGTCTCGGAAATGGTAATCTCATCTATCCATCTTAGCGTGTTTTTATCTGAGCGAGCGTATATGCTACCTAAACTCTTATCTATATCGAGCTCCCCTCACTCTCTCATCTAACCACCCACTCTCTTCTACCTAAGTAGGGTTGGAATTTACATGTAAAAATTGTCTCCATACTTGGCTTGGGGGAGAATCATCAACGAATAATGTCTTTGAATGAATATCAGTTATTGGCAGATAGTCGTCCCGAAAGGGTATTTTGCATGTGACTGCCTACATTTTATGCTTGTTTCATCTTCAATGTCGCACAGCAGCAATCTGAAGCGGTGATGAGGTGCGTGATGGTCCATGCCCTTGTGGAGGGCATATGGTTAATATTAGTTGTGAAATTTATGTCGAAGCAGACGTTGCTAGACCACGCATGTACCCACAATTCGGTCCTGTATGAAACAATGTCCCGTGCGACTGTGCGACTTTTGTAGCCTTTTTTGATTATGTTTGCGTATCTTGACATGTTATCGAGTGATGCTTGAGTCAAGTGTGTCGATGAAGCGAAATCGACACATGCATGTACATGTTCAAAGCAGAAGTCAATGAGATCACGAACAGTTGGGTTGCTAGGTTGGCGAACTACGTGCAAACCAGAGCTGCATTGCTGATATCGCTCGCTATGGTACAGGTGCTCTAAGCTGCACATGTCCAGCTCTGATTCAGTTCCCTCCTGTGTTCTAGAAGATTGTCGCATGCTAAATCAGTTCATAGGAAGCCACCTACTGGTCGAGCTTTACGGGGAAGTTGCCGTTCTCTGTTTCACGTGTTAGCGATCGTTGGGCGATATGTCGTTTAAATCTTGTGCAGAATGCGCATAGAGATCTTCGGCAAACTCACCACGCTGGTCGTCCCATCGCGAAGTCCAGCCGTTGGGGCACAGGGACCTGTAGGCCAACATGAACTGCTCCCGTTAATACACTCCGATCCTCGGCATCAATTTATGGGCTGCGCACCTGGCGGCAGGGGGCAAAGTCCTCGCCCTTGGCGATGATGCACTTGTGGTAGTCGACGTAGTTTTGCCAGCAGTGCTTGGTCTGGTTCTGGTTGGGGAAGCGGGCATCGAAGCCTATGCGCGCCGAAGCTTGTCAGTACCGCTGTGGCATGGCTGGGGGTCCCAAACGAATGTTCCGGCGGCGCTTCAGATGGCAACAGTGTTTTGGAAGTGGCGTACCGGCTGCAGGGGAAATGATTAGCTATCTATTCGCGGGGATGCGGAGTAGCGGGAAAAGCTTACCAGTGACAAACTTGAAGGGCTTGGTTACGAGCTCGTCGCCGTTCTCGTTGTCAGACATGATCGCGATGGTTTACTGGGAGTTTGTCGTGGTGGTGTTGCGGCAATGGCAGGGAGCGTTGAGGCTTGGTAGTAGTGACGGAGGTGAAGTGGTGAGGTTGCGCGATGGTTCGACCCGAAGCGCATTGTCCACACACAATTCGCTCGGCGTTTTCCGGGAGACCCAGGTCCCGCGGGCTATCTCAGCATCTGCGTGCCTGTGACGAAACCCGAGAAGCAACATCGCGGACCACGACGCCAACTTATACGCCACTCTCCACTCAACCTACCTTCACATCCAACACCTCAAACATGTTCAAAGCTACCCGAGCCTTGTCGATGCAGCCCACTCGCATGATGGCTATGCAGCCTACGCGCATGATGGCCATGCGCCAGAGCCCGCAATTGTTCATGAGGCAGACGCTGCAGATGCGCAAGCCTGTGCCCGTATGTCCTTGCACTTGACAAGTATCTACTAACTGTATACTGACAATTGAGTAGAAGGAGGAGCACGGCGGTGAGCTAACCACAACAAGATGAACATGTCCTCGGGCTTGAATTGACCATGCACAGCGCACACCGTCTCTCAGCGACTCCGTCAGTTGAAGAACATTCCCACTGAAACCTGGCCTCTTAGTATGTCATGTTCCTAAACGTGCGTGTCTGCGACAATCCTTTGCTAATTCCGAGTGTCTAGTTATTGTTCTTGGGTAAGCCCCTCGATTGCACTCGAAGCACCCCAACACCACACATGTTCTAATACACATTGCAGCATCGCCGTCGGTATGGCCTTCTTTTCCATTACCCGAAAGCTCTGGGTCGACAAAACGCTCCGCCTCAAGAGGCAGGGTAAGGAATAGATTGCTTGGGAAGGGATATACAGTCGATGATGGAACGGGCGGGCTTGGAAGAGCTCCAGCAGCCATTGTGTATAGGTAGAGCACCAAGTTGACAATCGAGCATAGAATTTCTTTTGTGCCATGCTACAATTGAGATTCCACGCTTTGCTTGAGATTGGGCATCGTGTCATGTCACGGCACGTCACGTCAAGGATTCCTGGTATGTAATGCTCCGTTACCTTGAAATAACAGTGACCGTTGTATAATGTAGCCACTTCATGCGTACTGGAAAACTGTGAAATAGCAGCACATGGTATCATATATGCTTTCCCCCGTACGCCTAGAAACGCCCTGCTATATATCCTTGAGATGGAACATCACGCCGGCTTCGGTCCGGCTTCATCCAGTCCCTCCAAGCCTTGCATAGGGTCCATAGGTCCATTGTCCTCTTCTTTTGCTTGGTTATTAGCTTTGTCCTCCTCGCTCACAGCATGCTTTGCCAGCCAGCCCTCCTGTCTACTATTAGCACTTTTGTCGTACAAGGATGATCAAATTCCAGAACTTGCCTGTTCCCAAACTGCTGTCTTGCTGCCTAACCCTTCATTCGCATCTTTCTGTGCTTTGGCCGGTGCTACCTTGATAACCGAACCGTACAGCTCGCTCCGGTCCATGTTGTCAATGGCATCTATCGCATCGCTTGCTGTCTCAAACTCCACGTAGCCGAACCCCCGATGTTGCTCGCCCTGTTTCTGGTTTTCCGGTTTCGGCAGGTTGACTTCGACAATGTCGCCGAAAGGCAAGAACGCGTGGAAGAGAGTTTGCTGAGTTACTGCCTGGTCAAGACCGCCGACAAATACGGTGGCCTTTAGTCGTGATGTATCCGATAAATTCGACATGGTTGCCTGAGGTCTTTGAGTTGAGATGTGACGTTGTGGAATGATCGCGTTCCGATGTTGCGCGCTGAAATTCGATATCACGTGCCTAGCGGGGGCCCACAATTAGTGCCCGCCAGGTACCAGGAAGGACAGGTGGATGCTCCATGGTGAAGCAGGTCGGTCATTGCCTTAACAACGAGAGTCGCAATCTTGACACATTACGCACTCCTTACTTCACCACGTGTTCACTTTTCCCTCTCTACAAGATCAGCTCAATTGCAAACTATTCTCTACATCGTCGCTTTCCTCAATTCGCTAATTGGACACTGTGGTGCCATCACCACCGCCCGACACCATGGTGCGTCTACGAGAAATTCCAAGGACGGCCACTTTTGCCTGGTCGCCGGGCTCGACGCAGCCTTTGATTGCAACCGGAACAAAGGCCGGGGCTGTGGACGCCGACTTCTCCAACGAGACACAGTTAGAGCTCTGGGAGCTCAACTTGGATGATAGCGAGCAGGGCGTTGAGCTCAAGCCTGTTGCTACTGTGAGCGTGGAGTCGAGGTATGCCATCAACCACCCTCGCAAGTTCTGGGCATGTCACTAACACCCAATTCAGGTTCAACGACATTGCGTGGAGCCAGCCTAGCGAGCAGTACCCGCGGGGCATAATAGCCGGTGCACTCGACAGCGGGGCACTCGTACTATGGGATGCGGAGAAGCTGCATGCAGGCGAAGGGTTAGAAAGGTCCGTGGTGCTTTGAGAATGAAGTGCTGACCCAACGCAGCGACGATGCGGAGATTGATCAGATCGAGAAGCACACTGGCCCGATCCAGGCGATACAGTTCAACCCGTTCCGACCAAACATCCTCGCCTCCGCAGGCGACAAAGGAGAACTCTACATCCACGACACCGACGACGAATCTAAGTCCTACCGCCTAGGCAAGGCTGGAGCAAACCCCGATGAATACACCACCTTAGATTGGAATAAGAAGGTCCCGCACATCCTCGCGACTGGAAGCAGTGGGGGCTTTGTCACTGTATGGGACGTTAAGCTCAGGAAGGAGAATCTCACATTAAACCACTATGGACGTAAAACAGTCAGTGCTGTTTCGTGGGATCCCAACGTTCCTACACGACTCGTCACTGCGATTCCGACCGACCAAAACCCGCTCGTGCTCGTATGGGATCTCCGCAATACCAATGCACCCGAGAAGACACTGCAATCACACGACCAGGGTGTTCTCTCACTTTCGTGGTGTGTTCAAGACAGCGACCTTCTCCTGTCTTGCGGCAAGGACAACAGGACAATTGCCTGGAACCCGCACAGCGGGGAACAGTTGGGCGAATTCCCGGTTGTGACCAATTGGACCTTCCAGACACGATTTAACCCTGCGAACCCGAACCTCCTCGCTACCGCGTCATTCGATGGTAAGATTGCCATTCAGACGCTACAGAACACTGGCGCCGCAACCGACCAGCACAAGGCGGCGGCGCAGGCACCAGAAGGGGAAGATTTCTTTGCGCAGACCCACGCAGGACCCCAGGGCGCATCTTTCTCACTAAAGACACCCCCGAAGTGGCTCAAAAGGAGAGCTGGTGTGGCATTTGGGTTCGGCGGAAAGCTGGTCCGATTTGGTGTCGTTGATAACAAGTCGAAGATCTCGATATCCACATTTGCGGTCGATTCGGACGTCAGTGCGGCGAGCGAAGAGTTCGACAAGGCTTTGGAGAAGGGTGATCTCACATCAATTTGCGAATCGAAGATCTCAAAGGCTGCCAATGATGAAGAGAAGGCCGACTGGACCGTAATCGAGACCCTGACATCTGAGAACCCACGCAGCAAGCTCGTCGAATACCTTGGCTTTGCAGACAAGGCCGAAGAGTCAGAAGAGGATGAACAGGAGAAGAAGGAGGCCAAGGTAGACGGCGATGCGGATAAGGGGGCTTCCTTTTTCGACAATGCGACCGACGAGGGCAACTTCTTGTCAGACCTTGCGGCTTCAAAGGGCGCAAAGACCAACAACCCTTTCCAGATTTACTCTGGCTCAGAGTCGGAAGCTGACACCAAGATCACCCGCAACCTAATGCTCGGTGATTTCAACGCGGCTCTAGATGTTTGTCTAAAGGAGAACCGACTGTCTGATGCCTTTATGATTGCCATCTGCGGCGGTGAGAAATGCATTGCCAAAGCCCAAGCTGCATACTTCAAGAAGCAGTCCGATGCACCAAATTACCTGCGCCTGCTTGCGTCTGTGGTCGGAAAGAACCTCTGGGATTTCGTCTACAATGCTGATCTCAAGGACTGGAAGGAAGTCATGGCCACTATCTGCACATTTGCTGATCAGGCTGATTTCCCTGATCTTTGTGAAGCTCTTGGAGATCGTCTCGAAGAAGCTATTTCTGAAGAGAGTGGCTCGTACCGAAAGGACGCGTCCTTCTGCTACTTGGCTGGTTCGAAGCTTGAGAAGGTTGTGGTCAACTGGGCGCAGGAGCTCCAGGAAAGCGAGAAGGCCGGCATGGAACAGACAGACAGCGACAACAGCTTCTCCATTCACGCCCGGTCGCTACAGGAGTTTATCGAGAAAGTCACAGTGTTCCGAAAGGTAGTCAACTTCAAAGACGCCGAGCAGGACAAGGAGAACGACTGGAAACTAGAGCCTTTGTACGCAAAGTATGTCGAGTATGCTGATATTGCATCAGCCCACGGACAATTAGCGATTGCAGAGAAGTATCTCGATCTTCTTCCCCAGAAGTATCCAGCAGCAGATGTTGCCAGGAACCGAGTTAAGCAAGCAACAAGGAAGGTTGCAGTGCAACCAGCAGCTACTCAAAGACAGGCCCAGCCTGCTGCTACTAGCCGACGTCAAGTTGTGGTCCCCACATACGGCCAACCTGTCCAAGCAACGCCAGCACCTCCTCAGCAGACACCGTACGCTCCAGTGAACCCTCTTCAGACGCAGCCAGCCCCCTCGCCATATGCACCAACCAATACTTATGCCCCCCAAACTCAGTCTAATGTACGATCATCATACACACCAGCGACAGGCGTATCGGCTGGAAATGCATATACTCCGACCGGGTACCAACCAGCAATGCCCCAACCGGGTTATGGTTACGGCCAGATTCCTCAGCAAAACCCCATTGCACCCCCGCCACAAAACTTCTCCGGTTCTCCGTCTATAGTACCAGCAGCTAACAGAGGCAACATTCCCGCCTGGAACGACACACCAGACTTTGGCCCCTCAAAAGTAACTTCACGCCGCGGTACACCAATGAACACAGTAGCTTCGCCGTTCCCTAATCAGCAGCAGCCCCTCGCAGGTCCACCTCAGGGACCCTTTTCGCCAGGAGCGAGATCAACACCTCCACCTCCGCCAAAGGGCCCGCCACAGGGTCCTCCTAGGATGACTTCTCCGCCATCTGGGCCTCCACAGACGGGAGTTCCAAACCCATATGCGCCATCACCAGCAGCAAACACATATGCTCAACCACCGCCTAGTGGTTTCGCGCCACCGTCACAAGCGCCTTTACAGCGTGGAGCATCACCGTATCAGCCTCCGACCGCTGCCGCACCGCCATCAAACCGTTATGCTCCTGCCCCAGGCGCACAGCCATCGGCACCGCCAGGGCCAATGGGAGGCATGCCACCGCCTCGAAACATCGCACCACCACCCGGACAGTTTACCCCTGCTGTGTCGGCATACGCACCTTCTCCAGTCCAGCAGATGCAGCAAACGCCACCTTTAGCGGGAGCACCACCACCAAGGGGCCCTCCACAAGGCCCCCCACGTGCTGGCCCTTCTCCCGGTGGACCTCCCATGGGTGGACCCCCAAGGCCCGACTCACGGCCTGGTACAGACCAATCTCAAACCGCTCCAGCAGCTGCAGCCAAATATCGTAAGTAGCAAGCTTTGAACACTACTAGATTTAATGCTAACGTTCGATAGCTCCCGGTGATCGAACACACATTCCTGACGCGTCACGGCCCATCTATGATATTCTTGAAGCAGATCTCCAGCGCGTGAAAGCGAAGGCTCCAGCCCAGTACAAGCAGCACGTAGCCGATACTGAGAAGCGACTCAACATCTTGTTTGACCATCTCAATAACGAGGACCTACTCAAGCCCGATACCATTCAGCAAATGAACGAGTTAGCGATGAACATCCAAGCGAAACAGTACGACACTGCCACTGCCATCTTTTCGGATCTGATGACGAACAAGACAGAGGAAGGGAGTAACTGGATGGTAAGTCACGATTGAAATGCTTCAAATGAATGATGTGCTGACCACATGACTAGGTTGGAGTCAAGCGCTTGATTCAATTCAGCAAGTCTACTGCTTAGCGGAATTGTGCTATTACGGCGTTGGAGCACGTACCGAAGCTTTAGCTAGGGTGTATAAGTACTATGTAGGGAAAGATGGAAGATGAATGGTAGGGCATTTTCTTACGCATGAGCATGTATATGCGAAAAGAAAAATGGTATACATGATGAATGACTGCTTACTTCACGACACCCACCTATCCGTTGTTCGGCCTCTTGCGAATAACGAGCGTCGTGAAACTGGAGTTAGTGTTATTCTCTATGTGAGAATGGACCGATTACACTTGACCGGGAGCTGCCTATTCACTACAAACGAACTCGTTTCTCTTAAACCTACAGATACACTAATCTTGATTCAGGTTCATCAATCCAACAGCAACAAGCTCTTTCGCGGCACGCGCCAAGTCAGGACCATCAGAATATGCAAGTTTTATTTGTAGCATGACACCATTCAACAACGCCACTTCCAAAATCCATAGTGCTGACGCGAAGACTTGTTTTTCTAAGAGGAACAATCCACAAATGACTAGTACTCATATTTCGATGATGCTGATTATCTTGTCAGACGAGTTCGTTTTAGTTCCCTGATATGGAAATGTTTTTATTCCCGCAACATCCCAGTCGGGGTGGTTGTACACGCGGTTGATAAAAAAAAGAACCGACACGCCGAGGAAACTCAACTATCGCGACGCCCAATAACTCAGCAGCTACACTATATACCTTGATTTCTTTTGCGCGCATCTTCTTCGCCATGTCTAGAAGCACAGTCTGCGATTTCGACACACTAGAAAAAGGCGAAGATAAGGGGTGCAGCGGGGGTTATAGACGCAAAGGGCATCTTATTAGGATGCAAGGGTATCTTCTTGGGAAAACGCTCCTTTTGAGCTACAACACCAGAAAAACTATATACATAGTTTTTCAATAGAATTTGATAGCTTTAAGCTTCAATTTGAGCCCAAATATGCGGTTTTATATAGTGTTTTGGTGGTGCTGTAGTACTAATCGCGATGGTAGGGCGCATCGGTGAGTCGGTTCTTTTTTGTCAACCGCTCGGTGTCTTATCTTGAGGGTAGCATGCGGCGCAACGCCTCGGGAATACACACGAGCTAAAGAGTATGTTGCCTAGGTAAGTTATAGGAAAGTTTCTGTACGGCTCTGATAATGTAACGTAGCTACAACATCATTATCACACTGATTTATCACATCTCAGTGCTTACACTTAAGACGATGTTTCCAAATAGGATTTGGAATACGACCCCCCCTGAGATTGTCAGGTTACGTGCGCAGAACGATCCTCACGGTATCTTTGCACAGGTCCCGGCCGGAACGGCTTACTCGGATGGATTCAGAAATGTCTCAAACCTACAGTTGCACAATGCTATTAACTTTACCGCAGGACTCATCCGACAGAGTTTTGGGGAAAGTAACACATTTGAGACGTTGGCTTTTATTGGCCCGTCAGACTCGAGATACACCATTATGGTGATAGCAGCGATGAAGACAGGTCACAAGGTAAGAACCCCCTACAAGCGGTGTAAGAGCCCCGCTAAATCAGCAAAGGCCTTTCTACCATCACCCAGAAATAGCGAAGAGGCACACATAGCTCCGCTGGAGCGACTGCAATGCACTAAGCTTGTAGTGACGGAGCCGCAGC